>JAAGNO010005201.1:13592-59251 GCA_033439905.1 Ceryle rudis | reverse complement strand
CCTCAGCCTGTCCTCGCAGGAGAGGTGCTCCAGCCCCCTGATCATCTTTGTGGCCGCCTCTGGCCCTGCTCCATCAGGTCCCTGTCCTTCTTGTGCTGGGGGCTCCAGAGCTGGACACAGTGCTCCAGGGGGGTCTCACAAGAGCACTGCAGAGAATCACCTCCCTTAACCTGCTGGCCACGCTGCTTTTGATGTGGCCCAGGACACGGTAGAGGCTTTTTGGGCTGCACTTGCACATGAAGCACTTCACCAACCAGCACTTCCAAGTCCTCAGCAGGATTCCTCTCGATCCACTCGTCACCCAGCCCGTATCTGTGCTTGGGATTGCCCCAACTTCTCCATCCTGCCCAGGTCCCTCTGGATGGTGTCCCTTCCCTCCAGCCTGTCAATCACACCACACAGCTTGGTGTTGTTGGCAAACTTGCTGAGGCTGCCTCAATCCCACTGCCCATGTCACCGACGTGAAACCACCGAACGTAACAATTCATTTTCTAGATACTATATTTCCATCCTACGTGGAAGCTGTAGCCAAAGCTATCTCAGAAAAAAGGTTCTCCCGCTTCCTCATACATTGGCACAATTAAACTTTCCTTACACTATTTTCACCCTAATAATAACAGTGTAATTCCACCTCTGGCAACCACCATATGAAGCATTCTTTTCCTTTCAGTCTTCCGTTGAGCCACTTAGACACTCTGGAGTCAATACAAAACCCCAATTAATTACACAGGAAAAAGTTGCAGCACAAACAGAGTTTATTCTTTAGGAAAAAGCAGCAGTAGTGTTTAAAAAACAAATAAGGTCGAGCGACGACCGCGATGACATACCCATTACAGCGTACACGCCACTAAAAACTTGTACACTGCAAGAGCAGAGCCAAGGGAAGTCCAGCAGCCACTCAAACCTTTCAGCGCAGGAGAATGCTACTGTAAACATCCAGCTGTGTCACAGCTGTAAACAGCTTCACAGGCAGGCGGACGTTAAAAATCTGGCCAGCTGAATGAAATTGCAAAGTATAATTGAATCTGAAAAGACAACAGATATAGTTCACCTACACGGTATCTCCTCCTCCTACCACTCTACAGCAGGGTGAGGGCTCAGCTGACCCCACAGAAACGTGCCTGGGGGGCTGCGGGTGGGAGGATGAGGAGAGGCAGGAATAAAAGAGTTGTCTCCCCTCCCAGACTTTCACCAGTTCTTCCATTCCCAAGTCGAAACCAAAAAACTAGGACAGTTATATTTGTTTATGATCAGATAACCTTGAACTAGGGCTCTTTTGGTCTAACAGAGATATTCCATCAAATGTGAAGTTTCTTTGTTTTGTCAAGATTGCGAACAGATTTGCAACTTTTTCACACCCTTAGCGCCACAATGTCCCTCTCCAAATAAGCCCAGGTATTTGTTAATAAGGAACAAAATCATCTCCTTGAAAACAGGCTGCAGCAGGAGCCAGATGAATTCCCTTCGTGCTGTCAGTGCCGCTGAACTCCACCTGGCACTGGTTATTAAAGCGTGTTCTGAGTGTGACGCTCTACAAAAATCAAATCAGTTTTCATACAGCAATTTTCTTCTTAAACCTGTAAAACCATTGTAAAAGTAATCAAATAACAGGTAAAAGCATGGGGAAGGGTAATGCACACTCTCTGCAAAAATACATCCCGGAGAAAAGAATGCAAACTGCAAAATTTGCAGCTCCCTTTTGGAGGAATCTGCTCTTAAATGTCGTTTCCTAATCTCCTGTTCTTATTTTATTTGGCCACTCTGGAGTCTGAACAGAAATAGCTAGGAATACATATCTCTATTTTTTAACCTTTGAGGTATTTTGTAGCTGAGTTAATTTCTCACTCTATCTCTTCACATCTCAAAGTCACTGTAGAAAGCTTGAGAGAGAAACAACACACAGAAAAAAAGGGAACATTTTACTTCTCCATTGTTCAATAAAGCTTGAATACTTCAAACACATGACCTATCACACTGGATGAGGCCAAAGGTCTATCTGATTGAGATTATTTTCCCTAGCTGTTTCATATTTTATCTAACTTTTGGCATTGTTATTCCCTCTTGTTAAAACAGAAAACTCACGGGGACTCGCAGAAATTATCTTGCAGCAGGTTGATATCCTTGCAACCACTCTGCTCAGGCACGGTCTAAGTGAATGCTATGTTCACGTGTACCAGTGCCTAGTACCCCCCACGTGAGCTCTTCTAATCAGTTCACAAAATCACAAAGTACTTGGGGTCAGGCAGCAGGAACCTCTGGGGACAATCTAGTCCAAGCCCATGCCCAAATCGTAGCCACCTAGATCAGATGGCGCCAGGCCATGACCAGGTGGGTTTTGAATTGCCTTAAGGATGGAAGCTTCTCAGCCTTGTTTATTAAGCTTTAGCAGTTTCCTGTATTTGTTTGTGCCCATTGCATCTTCTCCTGTCACTGGACACCCTGAGAAAAGCCCGACTCCACCTTCTTTACTCCCCCCATTAGCTATTTGTACCTACTGACATCAGTTCTCCCAGACCCTCCTTACCTAACAGGTAACTCCAAATTACTTAAAGATCACTGGAATGGGCTGCCCAGGGAGGTGGTGGAGGCCCCATCCCTGGAGTCATTCAAGGTCAGGCTTGATGGGGCTCTGAGCAACCTGCCCTAGGTAGAGATGTCCCTACTTGTGTAGGGAGGTTGGGCCAGATGACCTCTAGAGGTCCCTTCCAGCCTAGAACATTCTATGGTTCTATGATAAATCACTCATCATGGTCCTTCATGCATGCCTGTGTGCTTTTTGTGCCGGGGAGCCCAGCATTGGAGCCAGTACCCCCACTCTCTTGACCTGCTTGTGATGCTCTTCCTAAGGCAGCTCTGGATGCTGTGGGCATGCTCCTCCTAAAGCGGCTCCACCTTCCTCACTCCACAGACAGAAGCCAAAATTCAGAAAACATGAAAGAATTAAAAATACAGCTTCACCACCTGATTCTGGAGCAAGACGACAGTGGTCTGAAGTGCCTGCCTCAGGTGTCTTCTCACTGCAGTTTGCATGGCCAGCAGCAAGCACTGCTGAGGCGCGCCAGCTGCAAAGCAGTGCGGTTGTGAAGGAGGAAGGGAGCAGCAAACCCCTTCTCAGGCAGAGAACATACAGCAGATCTCGTAAGATATTTAAAACTCCAGGCGATCTATTCAGGTAAAAAACCAAACGCCGGCAACAACTTTTAACATCCCCAGAAGACAAGGCTTTTCAACACAGAAAGACGAAATTACGGCTACGTGGTATTTTACTCCTCCCATAAACTATTTATAATGTAGTCCTACAATACCACACGATAAAAGAATACACAGGCCCTTTCACAAAAGCAATTAAATAAATAAGATATAAACCACCTCGGAACCCTCCAGGCACTCTCGACGGAAGACCCAGATTCTCCATCGCGGTCCTTCGTGGAGGCACGCTCACACAGCCGCAAGCACCCCGTCCCGCGCGGCTCAGGGAGACCTTCTCCCGGAGCAGCTGTCTGTCTCTCACCCTCAACCAAGTCCCCTTTGTGTCCCGGTGCTCCCCTGAACCCTTTTTTTCTTTTATTGTAACGATGAATGGCCACTGGTACTGAAATACCCATGCTGTCAAACAGATCTGTTACTCTTTCTTGAAGCTGGACTGGGAAAGATGTTTTCCAGCTCTTTCAGGGCAGGCAGTTTTTTCAAACCACAGTCCCTTAAGGAGCCAGCTCAGCAGCCAAACACACCCATTCTGTACCAGACAGCGGCCCTGAATCCCAAAGGTACAAAAGGTGGCTGAAAGAAGGCAGGTGGCAAAAAAAGTTATTCCAAATCCTTAATTCCAACCACCCTCTTCACAGCTTCAGCCGAGTATCTGTATTTTTCCAGCAGTGTAAGGCTATCCGAAAACTCACAAATGAGATCTTCCCAAGACCACTTACTGATACCTCTCACTTTTCATCTGTGGGCAGACATATTTCAGCAATAAATAGCAGGAACGAACGAATAATGGGAACTTGAAAGAAAAAAAGCAAAAATAAAACTGAGCACTGGGGTACAAGATGCCCTGACAAGACAAGGAATACTCCAGAAATAAGAAAAGTTTGATAACACAATTATTTTTAAAATGTCATTTACGTCCAGGAGACCAATAAAAAGATGACCCTCATGAGAGCAGCAAGTTTCCTCCTCAGTTTTATAACCCAGGGAACTAAGAAGTTGGCCCAGAAACAGCATATTAAATCAACTCAGAGGATAAACTCTAAAATTTTTCATAGAATCACAGAATCATTCAGGTTGGAAAAGACCCTTGGGATCATCGAGTCCAGCCACTAACCCTGCTCTACAAGGTTCACCCCTAGACCATCTCCCCCAGCACCACATCGAAAGGACCCTTAAACACCTCCAGGGATGGTGACTCAACCCCCTCCCTGGGCAGCTCATTCCAGTGTCTGACTTCTCTTGCTGTGAAAAATGTTTGCCTAATGTCCAGTCTAAACCTCCCCTGATGCAGCTTTGTGCTCCCTCTCCCAAATTACGAACCATAAAAACATGAATTCAATACTGAAAATAGAAAATTGAAGAGAGAAAAAAGATGGCACCAAAATTAAAGAGGAGCATTCCTACAAATCAGAGCACTGACAACCTGTGTGGCTACGGTGAGGCAACACGACAACGTGGTGGGGGCCCCAGTGCACTCGCCCCCCTGCACCATTAACAGCCCCCGCTGGAAACCGTCACCTGGTCTCAAAAGCCATTGTCACTTCTGCGCAATGAGTTCCGCGAGCAGATCCTTCTCTATTCAGAAATCGCCTTCCACTGGGAAACTTCCAATCTATAAAATGCCTATTCTGTTTTTTTGTTTGCAGGCTTTTCACTATAAATTGAACAAACTAAATTAGGAAGTGCGGTGGTTCGGACCCAGCCAGGAGCTGAGCACCACACCCTGGTGGGATGGGAAGGAGAATAGGGAGACAAAGGCAAAACCCCGTGGGTTGAGAAGGAAAATTTAATCAAAAAAGGCAAGAGGAGAAGAAACAACATTGATAACAACAGCAGTAGTGAAACAATATATAGAGGGAGCGATATGAAACGCATCAAATCACCTAGAGCTGCAGCGACGGCTCCAGCCAGAGGCCAGTAGGCCCAGCCCAGCCCCCGCCCATATAGATCAGGCACAACCTCAGTATGGTACCGACACCCCACTGTCTGGTTCTGCTGTCTGTCCTGCCTGGGACCCTCCCAGCTTCTCAGGAAAATAAACCCTGTCCTAGCTAAACCCAGGAGAGAAAGGTACTTTTGCTACAAGCCCAGATCTCTGCATGCCATTCCAGGCAACTCCGCGGAGCATTCAGGATGAGCCTCTGCCCACGCGGGAAGGGGGTGCTCGGCTTTGCTGCTCCCCAGCCCCCCGAGGAGCTCCCGCATTCAAGGAACCTGTCAATCAGTGTCCGGTTATAAAGAAGTGAAATGTCACGTTCCTGCAAGAACTCGGGGACGAGAGCTTACCTAGAGAACTGCATAAGCACAGCTACTGGCGTGTTAGGCCAGCAAGGTCAGGAAAAATACAAGCCCTCTGCCTCCAGGCAGACTTTCAACAGTGTCACACTTCTCCCCCTGTGCACTTCCAGGCGTGACCCCACGGGAAGCGCTTCGGGGGGAGGGATACGGCAGCAGGCCCTTTATTCTCAGACACCTGCGGTCCTCTCCAGAGCAAAGGAAGCCTCTGTATCATGCAGCGCTGTGCCAGATTTGCACGGGACACGGGAAGGACACTAGCCAAATACTTCCATTCCCTCACGAAGAACTTGAAGGTTATATTTTTAATAACCACAAATTTTCAAGTAGTGCTCCAGCCATTGGCACCTGGAATGTGAATGGAAGGTATGGAAGCAGCTGAGGTAACACGAGTTGCCAAGTAACCCGACTTGGACAGGACTCAAGGCACCTAAAATTGGTCTCGCTGATTTTACATTCTTGGCAGGAGAAACCCGATTAAGAAAACCTTTTTTCACTAGCTACTGCTTTTAATAAATAGCCTACTACTTGTAGCCCACAGAAATCAGTATAGTGACTAAGAGTGGGTGAAGCAGAAGAGAGCAGATGACTTGCTAGGAAGCTACTGTTAGGTATCTGATGACAGAGCAATGATGGATACCTCTGTGCAAACACTGCGCCCGAACGCTGCAAGGTTCTTCTGAAAGTTCATCTCTCAGTGAGTGCAGGGAGGGCCAAGAGCAGATGGGGACCTCAGCGGACCACCCCGCTGTCCCTTGGGGAGTATTAATCCACTTTTCCCATTTTAAAACAGAGCACAGATAAAGTAAATCTTGGCAATCATTACCTCTGTACTGAATTCTCTCTACAAGGGGAAAAATACGATACAATCAGAGAACTGAAGGCTGCAATAATATCCCAGGCTTTTGTCAGAGAGACACCTGCCTCCCGAGCACCACCCTGGCCTGTGCACCTCAATCACCCACCCGGCACATCCCCCGGAGCCGCTCGGCTGCGCGACTGCTGACGGCTCCCCTCTTCCTCCTGCTTCCCCCTGCTCCCTCCTCCCCCAAATCAGGAACAGGGTTCGTCTGTCAGCACGTACTGAATTAAGCAGTCGGTTCAGTATCTCAGCTTCCACACACAATCATGCGTTTGTCTTCAGCTGGAGACATGGGGTGAAGTCAAAAGTCAGGAGACTGATCTCCACAGTCAAGTAATCAAGATAATTTTAGCTCATAAACCAACGTTCAGCTCTACTCCGGCCAACTTCCGAAAACGTTTAAGCTTTTGCATCAGTCGGAAAGCTGGGGAATGTCAGTGTCCTCATTTCTGCACTGGAAAGTCACTCCCAGACACTGGCCGTAGTAACACAGGGCCGTCAGCAGCTGACCAGCACGTCCCTCCGCCGGCACGCCCTCTACGGCGGGTAGATGTTTAACTGTCCCTTGACACTCCGAGCAGAGTTCGGTGCCTGGCTTACAAGTCACCCGAGACTTGAACAGCTTAAATTCTCCTAACCTGCTGTGGTCATTTCTGGCAAGTAACAGAAACGGTGAATCATCACTCACTCCCAGAGAGACTTGGAGCTAAATCCTCCTATCCGAGGAGAACTTGCTGAAGGCTTTTTATACGCAGGAAACTATTTCGGTCCTGTAAATAAGTAAGAATGATTCAGTCCAATATATGAGCCATTTGCTTTTTCATGCTGATTTTTAGCAGAGAATGATATACTGCTGTACACCTCCAGGTTTCATTCATTCCTCTCCAGCAACCTACCGACAGAGACGGGAAAACTGATAGAATCTCCTTTCTCCTCCAGGTTTTCAACCCAGTCCTACGTATCCCTCACTTTTATTTTAAAAGCCTCCCAAAGCAGAGGTGACTCAGGAGTCATCACATCAGACTTCAACATAAAATTAGAGATGTTATAACAATTATGTCAATTAAATTAGCCAGACATCTTTAGCGATTCTGATGCTAACCAGATACTAATTTTCAGACTAATTTGAATTGCAATCATAGCCCATATTTACAACTTAGATGAATGCCAGATAGAAATGTCAATTAATTTGTATATATTGTTTGGAAGACCAATTAGGATTGTCAGGCTCTGCGCTAGACAGTATCTGTACAAGTGGTAAACAATCTGATTTCTTTTCAAAGGATGAGTTTGCCAATTTCCCTCTTTCTGATGCATTTTCAGATTTCCTTTGATTATTATTTTGAAGGTGGAAAAAAGGAAAATCTACCTATTTCAATAAAAGGCTTTGTTTTCGTTAAGAATGTTAAAGAAGCTCTCAAATGCACTAAGCCTATAATGTGCATTGCTGATGGCGCATTAACTCTAATAATTAGTCTTTGTTAGCAAAGTAAGCCGCACGAATTCTGCCAAAGTATAAAAGTCACTAAACAATGAGCATCTGTCACACAACGGTGCAATACATCATGCGCAAAATCTCCAGTCTGTTCAGCCAACGGTGAAGATCCTCTCCCTCTGTCTGTGATAGGATTTCTGAGTAATGAATGGGGCTTTCTCTTCAGCATAATCCTTTCCTAATTTAGCGTCAGGATTTTATTATGTAATTCTTCTATTCTGGAATCGAAACAATTTAAAGTCTCTCTTAGCAAAAATAAAACATTAATAACTCTGTCTCGTTGGCATGTGAGTTTTGTAAACATTGAGTTGCTTTTCTTTCCAGAAGACAATACCCACGACCACTTTCTCCTTGCCATCTAATGTCCTTATGTACTTACAGCAGTAAAGAGTATCTATAAAATTGCAGCTGACATACAAATACCACGTTGGAAGATCTCGCGCTCACTCAGAGCTCGTGGAGAACTAAACAGTCTGTCAAGCCATTTAGAGGCAAATTGGATCTCTTATTGTCCTGAACAGGATTGAAACAGGACCTGATTGTTGTACAGAATGAGGAGTGACAACGCACATTAGTCAGTTTAAACAGGGAGAGAAGGAAATAACTGGACCTGAAACAAACAAAAAAAACAAAACAAAACAAAAGGCAGGTTAGAGCCTCTCACCTAAAAGCATTCCATGAGCAGAGAGGTATTTTTGCCCTACAGGTACATCTTTTCATACGGACAGGTAGATGTTCTTCACACATAGGCAGGTTAAGGACAAAACCACGTCTGTGGTATTTTTTGTAAGAAAGCCAACGTTGGAGAACAACTGCATGGAAGTGTTGTCTCCCTGGTTGAAACTCGCTGGCATAAAAGCTCACTCCTACAAACCCACAGCATATCACTGCTCTCTCCAGTGTGCCCAATGCCCCCCTCACTGGTCAGGAAGGTCACAGATTTACACACAGGGTCGCAAACAGGAGGAGAGGGGACAACCAAGCTCACGCATACACCCCCCAGACCACCACCATCGGCAACACCACCTGAAGGTTTCAAGGTTTCCACACATGAAACAGTCCTAAGTAAAACAACAAAACCCCCTCACCCTGCATTACCAATATTTCTAAATCTGACAGCCCCATCCGTGTCCCTGTCCCTGGCATTACGCAGATAGCCACTGCTCGGAGGGCCACGACACCTCGCATGGTGGCAGCGCAGGTGACCAGAGCTAAGCGATGCCCGGCACACAGATTCCACTGGGCAAACCTAGTTCTCGTGGCTTTTTTAGACGAGTGCAGTTGCATAGCTACACATGAACAGAGTTTTGGATACTGCAAACATTGTTTTGTTACATGCAGTTTTAAAGGGAAAGAAATCTGTTTTGACAAGGGGACTCGAGAGTGGTATTTTTAGACTCCACATACACTACAGCATCTCAGCCAAAAAAGGAAAGAGGCAAATACTCCTCAGCTGAAATATCAGTGTATTCATACTCCATATTCCTGACTCATTAAACCCTCAAATTGCTCAGTTTCGATCTTCCACACAGTTAACAAATGCTTTTTTTGCCGTACGTATTTTCTTATCTGCAATAAACACGCTGCATTCCATGTTCTTCCTGCCTGAGCCCTAAATAACTTTTTCATTAAAAGCCATTTTCTGCTATCACAATTTACACTGCAAGATGTTTCTGCTTAGCCCTTTCTTTTTCTTTTTAAATAGATATGCTAGATCAGATCAGTCACCTATTTGATCCAGTATCCTATCCTTAAAAATAGGGACTTCTAAAAGTGGTAGTGAAGGTTCAGGAAACCACTACACAATAATCTGCTCTTGTGCCAACTTCTCCACACCGCTCATACATTTACAACTAGTATTAGCCCCTGAGAATAAGAGTTTATATCTATCATCTCCAAAACTTATACTTGCTAGAATTGAAGCCTCTTGTTGCTAACTTCGCCCGAGTGTTACGTTCAATATATACAGGGGTTTTTTTAATGACCTCACAGAACTCACAATTAATTTCAGTGCCATCTTTGTTGGGGTTACACACAACTCGGTGAGCCCCGTGCGATGCTCCCGCTGATCATTACCTCTATGAGCGTGTTCTCAGGACTTGGATGCTCAGCCAGATCTAAGGGTTGCCTTCAAATGAAGGTCCAGCAGGATCCAAGACTGTATGGAAGCAGATGGCACATTTGCCACCAGGCTTAACCAACGGCTGAACTATGTACTGCTAATGAGGTCTTGTCACAGAGGAGCTGCAAACCACCCATCAGCCCGTGGCTGGATTAGCTGACCTACCCACATTTCCGAGATGCACAGAACGCAACTGCTGCTCGTAACATTTCAAACACAATAGTAAGAAATTCAATGACTCCTAGCTCATGGCCCTTCCCAAAATCATTTTAAATGCTCGACTGTCCAACCATGAATGAAAAGGCCTTGAGGCAGTGAAACAATTGATGACATGTAAGCCATACGAGGAAACAGTATTGAACGTGGTCCTTTAACGGCACAGGGTGTTGTAAGATACACCACTCTTCAACTTGGGTGGAAAGCACAGCTCTAGTCTGGAAATGTCCAACACACACTTGCTAACTTGATCCCACACAAACAGTACACTCAGAACAGATTTTTCACACGCAAACTGTGAAAGCTAGATACGTTGGAGCTTCTTTGTGTTAAACAAAACAAGGTAATAAAAATACATGGAGACCGTGACTCTGCTTACTTGTGAATCTTCAAAAGCAACTGAAAACGAACTAGGATAATACCAAAAATCGTAATAATATCTTTTACAAACTATTAAAAATGTCAGCCCGTGATCCACACTGTGGCACTGGATATGAAAGATAAACTGAAAGGCTTCCACACATGGGATGAATTCAGTGTTTAAGTAAATTTCACCTCACCACTGAAGGCATGCGAATCAAAGTCATTAACCAGGTCTCAGTAGAAAAGTTCACTCTAATTTATAGTCTTGATTTTACTTTTTCTATAATCTGTAGAAGTTCAAGATCAAAAAAGGAGGTCAAACTGAAATACTCCAGCCTTTTATCCACAATCTGTTTTTCAGTAGAATTAAAATAGGACAAAAGTGCCATAGCTGATGACAGCCAGTACAAGACAGCCCAAAACTCTGTTGACTCAACCTAAAGCCATCTTCTAACCCCAGTTCCTCCCTGAATACAGCATAATCTGTCACCAGTTCATTTTGAAACATGAAATAGAATATGATTCCTCCTCAACAAAATGCCTACGTGTTTTGCTTTCAGCCTTCACTTTCTCTGTCAGGGCCAGCAACTATCGTGGCTGGAGAAAAACATTCCAAAGAGCGTTGAAATGTAACGGTTTTATTTGGGCTTTGATGACGAAGCTGTTGAGGGTCATGATGTGTTGGGTCACGATTTGCTTAATAAAGTTATAAATCAAACGTAAATGGGTAATAAAAATTTCCCTGTAATTCTGAACCACTTTAACAGATCCTCTGTGCAAAACTGCTTCAACAGAGACTACTTCCCCACACTAGGCCAGGACTAAGAACAACCCGCTGGGCATTGCCCAGGAAGGCAACCAGCGTGACACGCTAGATGTTAAGTGTGCCACAACAGACCAGCCGACTTCGTCTCACTACGGCACTCCCAGTCACTCAGTGCAAGGAGGCACCATCCCTGCAGCCTCTGCACTTACCCTTTCTCACCTCATCACTGCTTTCCTACTGAACTCCGACTTCTGCAAGTCTACAGCTAACTTACTCTGCTGTTTCCAAAGGCAGTGTCTCACTGTGACACCTGCTACAGAAAGCGAGCGCGCAGCTGCTGCTTGGCAAAGCCTGGGATGGACGTCGGAATATCTGCGGCAGCCACGCTTCTGTATTTCCATTCTCCTTCCACTCTACCTTCCCTGCTAAAAAAAAAAAAGGCTAAAATTCAGAATCACCAGCTCAGAGCCTTTTAATGAGGGAAGAAATAAAACCCTAATTTGTTCATTTATTAAACTCAATATGATTCTCCCTTTACAATCTTGATGGTGACACCCAAAAAGATTTTTTTTTTCCTCATTTGGTTCAAATAGAGAGAAAATCTGAAGCAGATCTCTAGAAATCATCCAAGACTTGTTCTGGAAATCATTCTTTTCCATTAGGAATACATGTTGAAAAGGGGCTTTTGCTGGTCAGTTCTCATTTCTTCGCGTTACCTGATTCTAGCCACTAATTCTGCAGCACAGAAGGGCACAAAAAATTATCAGTGAGAAATGTCGCAGTCTTTATAATCCAGTGGTAACGCCCATGATCATCTAGCAAGGAGAGATTCTGCACACGGCAATCAGTGTGCAGAAGTTCAAATGTTCCAGTTCTTATTTGGAATGATTACAGGCTTGTTCCTTATGCACTGATTTGCTCCGCTAGGCCCCAGTTTTCAATGGCTTTCTCAGCCATTACAGTCAGCACTTCACTTGACATAGATGGCAACGTTGCCTAAGTAAGGAACACAGAAATTCCCTCCTGAAGCAGGTGGCATTGGCACAGATTATACACCCAAAACCTGTTTGATGTTTCCAGTGATCCAGAAACAGCCAGTGTGAACCTCCAGACTCAGCCTTCTCCTTTCAAGGGGGCAGTGCTACCAAGACATTTTTTACCTTTAAACCTTCGTTAAAGGCTTGCCATCCCTCTGACCTCTGTCCACTCCTTTCTTACCCCTGGCCAGTTCCATCACTCACTAGACAGCTTCTTCCAGTATAGTGAGCTTGGTTTATACCTTTCCTTTCTCCAAAACATGAGCATCTAACTTTCTTCCCCACAGCTGAACCTTCTCGCGCTTCCCTGATTTTTCCTTCCTTGCATTTTTAACACTTGTTTTTCAGATGTCTGACCACGAAGCTCATCCAGTGGTCCCCACCCCATGCTCCGCAAGCGAATGAGTGACTTAGCTCCAGGACCTCCACCTCTCTCCATCAGCCGGCCTGCCAGACACATGCAGCCAGCCTGTGCTGAGAAAGCATCGCCATGACCGCAGAAGTGCCTTTCCTAGGAGAGCTTCACATGGAAAGAGACCTCGCCCTTTAGCGGTACCACCGAGTCATGGTCCCTTTCCCCGTGACCTGTCCCGGCATGAAACAGCACAGCCTCATCTCCTGGAGTCCCTCACACCAGCCTGCTGAATTCTGAGCATCCAGCTCTCGGGTGTGGAGTGCCTTGTGGCAGGAAGCATCCCTCGCTCCTTTTGCCTTTCCTTTTTGGATCTATGTTCAAAAACGTGAAAGGCCGGAGCCAGCCATGCTCCTGAGAAGCCCTGAATTGAATCCACGGGTTGTTAAAGAAAGCCTTTATACCATTATGTAGAAAAACAAAAGACAAAAACACTTGAAAGTATCCCTTCACTTTCCTTGGACAGAGAAAAGTAACTCGCTTTGTCCGCAGGCTCCATTCAGTTCTGTCAGACAGGCACTTTCTGAAAACACAGCCACCCCACACCACACACCAACTACGGACAGAGCAGGCTGTATTAAGAAAGGAAAAACAAAGAAAATTCGTACTCCTCTTCTAGTGGGTTTTGAAATCGCAGTCAGGCATTTTAGCTTGGAGACTCAGGTTTAAACCTGGATATTCAAACAGTGTACAGCTCTAAAGTTGGAGAGACACTCGTGCAGCTGGCCACTGGCTGAATGTGAAGAAAGGAAAACACTCAAACCCAAAGTCTGCTTCTCTGAAAACAAATCCTTTATTATTTTCTTTGCAAACTAACCTCCGATTGGGTTCTGGCTAGCACGTTAAGCAGCATACCCTGCATCTGCCAGCTCCAGTCAGGCTAACACAGAGCCCCATGACAGTGACTAAGAGCAAGCCTGGAAACTGGCCTGGATACAGAAGTGCTCACAGTTTTTAAAGAAAGGGATAATGGGTAATTTGTAGGAGTTAGCTGTCAAATTATATATTTAATTTTTTTTTGGTATGCAAGCTAATAATAGGCTTAAGCCTGTAACTTGCACTTGGAATAATGATTAAAGCAGCAAGCTTCAGCAGTTTTTGTCCCTAGGACTCTCTCAGCTGAACTTCTAAGCAAATCCTAAGAGATATCTCAGGATTGGATAATATGAGTCACTGCTTTTTTAAAGCAAGAAGGATAATGCAGATTTTAAAAAATAAATAAATAAACTGTTGCCAAAGAGCTAAAACCTGTCATGATATAAAATCACTGCTGCCCTGCAGAAGTCACTGGCACAGCTACTGATTAAAACCATCTCATAAAACACATCCAGTGATGTTACATCCGTAACTCTGAATGATTTTTCACCTTTTCAGATGATAAACTGTACTACAGTTTAAATTTCCTTAACTTGTCCAAATGATTTTTGAAAGCATCTGGAAACATAAAAATCTACTTAATCTTTTTAGTGATCAATATCACTATATGACACAGAAGACACTGCAGTAGATTTATTTAAGAAGTTAATGCAGACCTATTTGTGAGTCTAAAACGGTGACCTGCCTGGATCGGTCTAAAAAGGACCTAATATTAAGGGGTCATGTGGCAAGCTGAGGACTGGTCAGGTAGCAAAAAATAACCCTTGAAGAAGGCAATGAATAAGTAGTTTCCACTTTCATAAAATCCTGATTGATAAAGCACAGTCTGAACATCTAAACCATGTGGTGAAAGAGGCAAAAAGTCCATCCTGAACCTAACCTGAGCCTTGTCCACACATCAAATTTGCATCACAGTTAACAGGATTGGTTTAGAAAGAGCGACCAACAGTGAACACACTGAAATTATTTCAAGAGCTCTTTATGGCAAATTACCTTACGCTGTATCCTTCCAGCAATCCAGTGGCCACGCAAGAGATTTTTTGCCTGGTTTAAAGATACCGAGGTTTAACATGGTTTATAGCAAGGCTCACGTTCTGTTGGAGCCGTAGAGAACCAGAGTGCTGCCTACTGGGGCTCCCCAGTAACCTCCTTCTGTCTCTCACCTGCTTCCAGTTCACAGGGACTAGCTGATTTTTTCCGATGGTTTCTCCAGAAGTGCAGTATTTGAAGCACATGAGAAAAGGAAACTTAAAGAGACACAACCACAGTGGATAACAAAAATTTTCTCTACAAAGAATCCTCTTCCAGAGGCAACAGCCAGGTCTGGATAAACCCTATCATCAGATTAAGCTTTGCTTACTTTGCCTAAACAAGTCTATTCATCACAAGGAGTCAAAACCACAACACTTAGCATTAGAAACAAAGTGTGAATCTTAGTGTGGAACTAAGTCATTATCTCTTTCAAAACACTTTTCCCATTCAGTGAAATACCCACTGCCATTATAAATTGCTAAAGTGGAAAAAGGAGTTAGAAACAAAGGCACATAATTTTTACAGGTTTTCATTTTGCTGCTGTTAAGTACAAACATTTTCAGCCTGCACACAAAAGAATAGCTTATGTCAGAGGAAAACTGTAAGAAGAAAAACAAATCGGGCCTCTCCTCTTTAAAGACATTTCATAACTTTGATATTTAATTCTTATATATAATAAACACATTTCAGACCATTGCACCAATACCCCTACCTAAGTGATTTTAACTAAATAAAAAGGTTAACTATAAGGCTTAGATAATTATTCAAAATGAAAAAATACACAAAGTCCCACCAGTGCAGAGTAAGAAAAGAATTTTGTTGTTTACATGTCGCAAACAGGTACGTGTTTATTTTATGAGATTGTGCCAGAAAGAGGTTCATGACCGTCGCAGTAAGGAACCACTAACGCTTGTTAGAGTCTGCTTTATTCACAGCAGAAAGAAAAAATCATTATAAACTAACTTCATCCTTCAAGCATAGAGGTTACTTCAAGAACATTAAACACGACAAGCGCATGTGTTCATCAGAAACTTGCTCAGTAAAATGCATTCAGTCTATCACATGCAGAATCCAGCTCATGACTGCTTGACACCGTTATGAGTCACGTAGGTGGCTTACTCCCAACTGCTACATTTTTCATCTCTATCTGAAAAACCAAAGCAAATAAACCAAATAGGTAACTCACAACCCCTGACAGAAACGGGTATTTGTCTTCCCTTAATCGTGCTCACTGTTGTTTACCTTGCCATACATATCTTTTGTCCCAAATGCCCCAAAACGCAGCTAGTCCAGCCACGCTGTTTCCAGTGGGACTTCCTCCGATGTGCTAAAAGCACAGGGCTTAGATACTGCAGGGTCAGAGAAAAGCAGCTCAGGACCCAGAAGACGACAAGCTTGCTTAAGCCTTACACCTCAGGAACTCATCCTGTCCACTCGCTACGGGGGATGCTCAGCATTCCCTGTAAGGAATTCCACTCTCACGTCTGGAAGCACAGTAAACCACACAGTTACAGCTGGCCTATGAAGAAAGATCGGCTTATGCAGGAAATGAAGCAGGATCAGTAAGTCCTGGAAGTCTCAGCACTGTGTCACTTGGCTACAAAAGCCATGGCCATGTGCAGCACCGAGCCCTCGGCGAGGATGTCGGCAGTTGAGAAGACGCAGCCCTCCGAGCTGCGCTGACTGTGCTGTCTAGAGCACACCTACAGCTGTCCTCGTTAACACAATTTCACACCGTCGCTAATCACATTTTCATTTTAAAATAACACATCTCCAGTGGTGCATTTCTATTCCTTCCCATTTTACACGGGATTTGCATTTCTTAGAAGCAACTGGCTTCTCTGGGCTCACACACTTCATTTGAGTCACACATTAAAACCTGCTCTGCTGTTAAACAGCCGTTCCCTCTTAATAAGATCCAACAAGAGCCAGAAATGCAAACACACCAAAATAAAAAGGGTTGGTTTGCATCAAACTTGATGCAGATATAAAATAACGAACAAATGTAAATGCGTCAAAAAGTAGCATTGAAAGCCACTTCCAAGTGCCAGCTCTTATTTTGCTGCACTTGATTGCCTAGAAACTACGATAAA
Organism: Ceryle rudis; assembly: GCA_033439905.1. Taxonomy (NCBI): domain Eukaryota; kingdom Metazoa; phylum Chordata; class Aves; order Coraciiformes; family Cerylidae; genus Ceryle; species Ceryle rudis. Next base: position 42,475 of record JAAGNO010005201.1, on the reverse strand, counting down.
TGAACCTCTATGAATACAAAAGAAAAATGATTGCAGCACAGAACAGGTAATTTGCATTCTATATTTAGCAGGTATGCATGTGTTAGTGCTGACATGAAGAGCTATTAGAAATGTCTAACGGAGTCTCAGCCTGAGCTTTTGCAAGGAAGTTTTTCATGGGAAACACAAGAGGAAACATTTAACACTTGAAGTTTGTACCTCGAAGGAGCTTTTATCTTGGACTGTTCGCCACCGCTTATCGCACATGCACTACAGGTTTTATCTTAGCCAGTGGATGGAAGTGTCTTGAAGGTACCAGCTTTACAGAAATGCACCAATAACTGTTTGTTCCTGCTTAAAGAACAAATGGAGATATATTCCTAGACTGGTAGATTAAAGATACAAGATCAGAACTTGTGTCTCTCCTCCCTCCGGAGTGGTGAACACAGTGCTACTTGCTGAGGGACAGGTAAATCAGTATCACGTTTAGGAGGAGAGCACCAAGCGTACACTGGTAAGGAAGAAGCTAAAAAATAAATGCAATTAAGTCTACAGAGCTTCTTTTTCTACTAGCATGCACCTAAGGTGGAAAGGTACTGGATTTCCACAAACTGGGGCAGGTGCTTGCTTTCCATGGCAGGAGGCAGCAGCCTTGCCACATCTCAGATGCGGTGGGGAGAAGGACGGCCTGAGATTCCAACCGTGTGCTGGGCTTCCCAAGAACCTGTGCTGAAGACATGGAGGTGAGGGGCAGCATCCTGGCAGCAGCAGTTTGCCATCCCCCCCAGAAGACAACAAAAGTCTTCCGATGTCTTTTTCTTGTTAGGTAACCAATCTGCATCACCATTAGCTAGCCACACAATTCAGAAAACTTTGCTTCGCATTTCAAATTCATACACCCTGCCAAAATGTATCTGAAGTGTAGGTGTAAGGAGACAAAAATACAGACTTTTTATTTTTGAAAAGACAGAAAAAATGAAACATAGGAAAATATGACTTAAGCTGTGCAACATAATTAACCAGATTCATTTTAAAAAAAGTGAAAAACCACAGTATAACCAATTGTCCACACAAATCACGTTTGCTTTATTAAAAAAAAAAAAAATCACTGCCAGATTTGCCCTTCTTTTGTTTGTCTTTAGATTTGCTCCCAGCTATGGCTCCCAAAACTAATGAAATAAGGAGAAGGAAACATTTTCACCTCACTACGTTTTATGGGAGAAGTAACACACATCAATCAATGTCCTCTCAAAGAAGGCCCAAGGAGCCTTCAATACTTTATCAGTCTGGTTTGAGTGTCCCAGTGACACTGCAAGTGCCTCTTCCGAGTTCCCATGGGAATGGTACCTGAACCATAGCAGTCCTTTCAACAGTGGAGTTGACCATGCTTCTGTCAGGGTGGTTTTGCTACCAAGTGGTGAGCTGGGGTTCCTCTTGTGCTACCAAGCACAGCATCCCTCTTAGGCTACCACCACAGCTGCTGTCAGTTTAAAGACTTTGCCTGGACTAGCACAGACAGCTTTCCAAGGGCAGCAAGGAGAAATACTTCAATGTTTGTGACTGGTGTCTGATTTAGAGTAACTGAAGCTATCAGATCTATCTTACTGCATCCACAGAAGAGGCAAAACAACAAATGAATCACCTTGGTTCCACCCAATCCAACCACTTGGATGATATGATTCAGGAACTGTGCTTTCAGGTTTCATTTCTGCTAACTGGGAAGGTTTATGACAGTAGCACACATCACGATACAGACGCTAACAAAGTGACAAAGAAATGCGCAGCTGAGATTGCCCACATCTTACTTCAATCGCCTGCCTTCACTTAGCACATCCGGACATGAATATATGAGCACCTACAAAGTATGGACATGAATTTTCCCACTCTGACGAGCAAAGCTTCAATTTGAAATTTCCATAGGGAGCTTTTTACTGCACCGTGATCCTGAATAAACCACCTCTTAGAGCGTCCCCCTACTAACTTCAGAAACACTTTACCAAGGAACTCATTACCAAATCTTACTGTAGTTACCACCACAGTGTCTGAGAAGAGTAGTCATTACCGGAATTTACTTGCAATGTTACACTGAGCTAGCAAATGGAAAAAAAAAATACCATAAATGAAACAAACGCTGCTCCTGAAGGAAGCCTATGGCTCAGGCAAGAATTGAGAGCATGTTTCTGAAGACTCCCTATCCACGTACCCTTCCAGTAACTCAATTTTTTTCTGAACTATGTGATTCTCGGTTATGCTCTACAACCAGCGAGGGGGCCTCTTCAGAGAGAAATGCTAACTTGGGTAAGGTACAGCGAGCGAGACAAGAGCTCATTCTGCCTGTTTTCATCTACTTAAGAGTTCCTAAGATACAGGGCATTTTGGCAATCTGAAGTTATTTTTAAGCAGAAGCCATGTATGTTTTCCACAGAAACTAAAAAAAAAAAAGTATAATGTATTTAATGACTAATTAAGGTAACTGACGTAATTTTCACACCTCATTAGGCTAAAGACCTTTTACAGAATAATCCCTGAAAGTTTTATTTGGAACCATTACAGAACTATAATAACCTCTTAGAAAGCCTGTAACTGGGAATCTGCATGTAACTGGCAATGGCTTCAATGCCTCTTAGGAAAAACTCTGAAGTCCAGTATTTACCAACTACCACACCTCGTGTTATAAGGAAACCTCCTGTTCGTTTCTAATTATTTGGGTAGGTTCTTTGAACATCCATCCGTTGATAGCACTTGCACCGACAAAACCGGTATGTAACAGTGTGTGCAACAGTTCCTTGCTGATGATGGAGGGAAAAAGAAAAAAAAAAAGAAAGATTAGCAATTCAAGTTACTATTACAGTCTCCTGTTTACAGGGAAAGGAAGGAAATTATTTCAGAGTTGCAGCCTGGTGAAACAGGCATATCACCCTTATTATTAGCTACACACAGAGATTTGGCTTGGAGTACTTCCATTCTCTCCAGTGACACTCAGGCTGCCAGAGACTGAACCCGCATTAGCACCGCTGGGGACGCTGGGAATTACCAGGACCACGCCAGTTCTGAGAAGTACTATCCAAATAGCATTAAGCCTTCACATATCTCTCCTGCTTTAATATTTACTCTCAGGTGAGAACAGAATGGATTGAATTTTTCAAGTAAAACATCAGTAAGGACAGCACCACTGAGCTGCAGACACTGACATTCTATGTACATACTGACAGGACCATATGCATCCGGAAAAAGACTTTATGCTGTCAAGCCTTCTCCTCCTGCATTAAAAAAAACCTAAACAAAACCAAAAAACCAACATTACCGTATGCCTTCAGAGAGCGAGACCAAACACCTCGTGGAGGGAAGAGCTGCAGACAACTCAAGAAGGGGAGAAAGATGTTGAGCCAGTAGGAGGGAGGTATCTTTGTCCCCCCATGACTGCAGAAAGAAGCTCTACAGAGAGGCTAGAATTTCGGATATATGGTTTTGTTAACCAACAACAAACACTATTTGTTACTAAATCAATAAAGAACACTGTGGCTGTGGATTAAGATAAACCCCAAGTAAGCAGTATATAGGGCTTCTGCATTTCTTTCTAGTTCACGTGTAAAAAGACAGCTTCATCTGATGCATGACCCAGCTGCATGTGAAGATAGATAGCTCTGGCTCTGCACTCAGCTACGGGGGTCAAGCCCGCAAATGATGTGCTGTCATGCCCACAGAGCTCCAGGCCGTTTCTCTCTTGATGTGTTCATAAGACTATGCCCACCACTGAAGCAGACACCAGCATTTCCCTTCAGCGACAGCACTGCAAGGGCACACACAGCTAACAGCGCTACGGGAACTGGGCCAGGTAAAGAAAGTACTTGTTTCTTAACTGGACAAAACGGTATTTTGCAGGAGATACTCTACAGGTTACCGGGTTTTCCTAGTGTTCAAATCAAAGCATCTGCTATACTCTTTGGAATCACACACTGGAGTCTTTTGTTTGCTTGGCTGCACAAACAGCAAAGCCGTCAACTAAATTAAGAAGTTGCAAAACGGTATAGAGAGCAATGGGAAAAGTATGAGAAGACAGTAGTTCTACCACCTCTGACTTACAAATGCATCCTGTGGTTTTTTACCACAAACAAAATTAAATTCAGTCTACAATCTATCCTTTATTTACTGATTAATTTCTTGATTTGTTCACAAAAGTTACTGTGCTTAAACAAACTGAGCACGCTTTCGCAGCCATCAGAGATAACCAAACTAGCTCTAGGGTGGTAGCTTTGAGGCTCTGTAGTCTCTGTAAGTTAAACTGCTTGTCTAAATTCCACCACAGGAGTTAAGTTTCATTAACAATCCACAGCAACATCACACACAAACCCAAGGCCACAAAGATGAGCCAACTGGGAACTGCAATGTATTTTCTAGGAAGGAAAGGATTCTTATGGCAAGCTTAAAATTAACTACAGTAGTGCCAGTAGCACGCATCTTATTTGTACAGAACAGCCTCGTAGGAAAGGAAATCAGATTATGTCCTTCGCTCTTCTGTGAAAGCACCAAGGTGGGAAACGGCACACAAGCCTGAAGAAGACTTCACTGGTAATAACACTTTTAAGCATAAAAATGCAACTCCCAGAGCTTTCATTCTGTCAGATAATACGACAATATTAAATATTATCTGTTATCTCTGTAGGAAATGCTAAAGAATAAACTAGTAACTCGGGTTCAGTCCGAAAATAAGGAAGCAGGGAGAGAACAGTAACTCGTACGCCCAATTTCTCCTTACAGTACAAAGAGCCATCAAAGCTGAGATCTGTGAAGAGTTAGGAGGAAAATGAAGCTCCACAATAAAGATAAGATATACCCATGCATTCAATAAGCAACTAACCCACTTCTTATCCAAGATCCTCATACATTGAGATCCTCCTCTCTCGCCAATGCCCAAGTCAGACCATTACCACAATCACCTGGCAACACCGCCAAGGGCCAGAGGTACCCTCATTGCCATTCTGCACACGAGGAACTTCGTGTCAGAGCTGTCTGCAACAGAAACTCAACGTGAGGTTTCTACAGCCTAGGCTAACATACTGTGCACGCAAAATCCCTCCTGCTTAAGGAGACCTGTTACAATAATGCACAGAAGTTTCTTGCATCGTATTATCTGAGAGTTAAGAGCCCTAGGTATTGCAGGTCACTTCAGTTTGCTATTCAGTTCAGCCCCTTTGCCAGGACAGATTTATTTTCTAGCTAACACCAATTAACCCAGTTAAATAGAATTAAGCAGTATTCGGGGAGGGGGGAGAAGGAGGCAAAGGACTGGGTACAAAAAGAAAATGAAATACCCTCTAGCATTTTCTTATGGCATGAAGTCTTACAGGGCGTAGGATGCACCAGAGCGTGACAGCATCAGAGGGAAGGAGGCCAAAACATTAGCCATGGCATACTGAGTTAGAAAGACAGGTTATGATAATCGCTTTTATACAGACACTTTGCCATAATACTGTTTGAGATTAAGGAACAGAGATAGGATTTGACATATTAATATCAGTTCTACCTGTTGCCCCGCTGTGGCTCAAAATCACATTTAGAAGAAGCAGCCTCCAAATGTAGCAAGCACCAAGGGGAAAAAGAGCCCCTGCAGTCCTAAACCCGCCAGAAACTAGAGGCAGATGGAAAACTGATCTCCTGTCCTTCATCTGTTTGATGGAAGGCAGAAATTGACTTCCTGCAAGTTATTAATTAAACTTACTGAGCAAAAATTAATCCTTTGTGTGTGGCTATCACACTATCTTTCATTATTCAGAAGACTGAAATCATACTCTCCTAACCCACTTCACCTTCATTTCCTCAGCCCTGGAAGAGGGAGTACCAAAGTGCTACCCACATCAGGCTAAGCCATTAACCATGGCATCAATTATTTCTACTATTCTTGCTTCTGTGTTAATGCCTTTCAGATCTAAGTTCCAGCTTTCTTAAAAGCAGCCATTCACTAAAGAAGTTCGGACAAAGCAAAAGGGACCTCATTCATGAGGTAAATACTAATGAAGCACGGACCAGCATCTGGACCATATCATCTGCAGTGAAGGAAACAACAGAGGGAGTTTCAAAAATAGGAGTGCAACAGATGACTGCTGAGGACTCACCCTGGCAGCACTTGTTGACTGTGCTGGAGAACGCCAACAGCAGCTTGCTACCTCCACCTCAGATGCAGCTGGGGCAGGCGCTGTTGCTTCACCGGGAGCAGCGTGTGGCCGAGCACGGATTCCGCACTTGGCTTGGAGGAGGAGGCTTGGGCTGGAGCTGCTGCTCCAAAACCCTTTCCCTAGAAAGAGGTGCTCACAGCCTGTGACACCTGCACGGTGGAGCAGGATGGGAAAGTCACCTGCACAGACTCAAATGGATGTCTAGAAAAAAATGGACAAATTTCTCAGAGACGAAAATCAAAACCAGTCCATCCTACACTACCTATGAAATTGTTCTCAAGTACCATGAGAAACACTGGTTTAAAACTACAACAGACACCGGAGCATGCATTACAGGACCTGCTTTACACAGCCCTGCTGCTGGGAAAGGTGGTTGTTACCATCCCACCTCTCAAGGAGATAACTGCACTCGTTACTACCAACCACTGAAAATGACTCTTCGCTGGGCACAAGAAAGACGAGCCGCTATTACGGTTTTGGTATAAAGAATCACCTCCCTGGACACTTCCAAGCATCAGCTCTGCTCCCTATTTCATGAGGAACAAAACATCTGAGAGCAGATTTTCACATGTTCCCCATTTCTCCATACACAGCTTCACGCGTGTCCTCTACAAACGATGGCAAGCCAATCATCAGTGCGTGCAAACACTTTTCTTTTCTGCTGGCACAAGCAGGCCACATGCAGCTCCTTCTTCTGTGCACTGGCAAGTGTATGGAAAATTTACCACCATAAAAACATATCCCTCGGATCATAAAACAGACTGCAGTAAAGCAAGAACTGAACTGGCCGATTATTTCAACACGTGGTTTTAAATACCTCTAATGTATGGCGGTCTGTTCATTCCCATCTTTCAGGTGAGACCTGAAATATCCATCCCCCTGTGTGCCTGCCTTGGACAAAGAACAGCTTGGGGCTTTTTGAGGGGGGAAAAAAAAAGGAAACAACAACAACCAAACAACAAAACCCCAAACAACATTGTCCTCATTGTCCTTGGCTGCTACAGTCCTCTGAGGTGGCTGCACTTCAGCAAAGCAACAGGCCTGCAGCCGGGGAATTACGATGGAAATTGTTGTATGAATGCAAGTATTGTTCTAGGTCTAGCAAAAAAAAAAAATCACAGAATTCTACCAAAAGGTACCCAACTATTCACCAGCCCTTAAAAGTGAAACAAGGTTTTAATTAAGGACCAATAAATCACCAAAAAGAAAACCAACAAACACAAAACCCATCAAAAGTAGCCAAAAATACCCTACTTTAAGATTAAACAGAATAACTAAGTTATCATTTAAAACAAAGTCATCTAAAAAGGAACCAAACGAATAAGGGGAAGTTAGAATTTAAAATGGGTTTGGGGGGAGTCAAGAGAAAAGCAACAAGCCAAGGTGTAAGAGCCCAGCCACAGGAGCTGATCAGAGTACTGACTGAAATCCCCGTTTGATTTAACAAATACATGTAATTACAGTCTGAATGTGCTTGGCTCTTTGTAGGGCATCCAGAAAAGATTAATCTTTTGCCCCCACCTCCTTTTACACAGTAGCCACAGTCTGACCCTTCAAGTCTGACTAGAGGAAAACACCAGTCGTTTTTTATGGGAAGGAGCAGCTTCAGAATTACATTTCATGGCATCTTCTTACTTCAAATACAACAGTCTTTTAGTTATGCCATGCTTAAAAGAACACCAATTCTGAAGCACCAGATTTAAATACTAAACACCAGACACATTACGGCGTTGCTTTCAAGCAGGAGAATGAAGTGTTGCAAGCTAGTGGTAAGGCACTGCTGCAGCTGACAGCCCAAACCGGACAGTGGATCTGGAATCCTCAAATTTTAACCAAGTTGTCACTTCATAACACAGCTCATCAGCTTCCACCAGTGTATCCCAACTATCTATTGCATGTGTAGAAGCCCGAACCCTTCGCCTTCTCTTGTTCTTCCAAGAACCTTCTCCCAAGCCACAAGGACAGGTGCAAAGTCAGCCCATGACTTCAGAAAGGAAAGTCACTTTTAATTACCAGCTAGCAGCCTCAGCTGCAAAAATACATAGGCCCATAATTTTGATCTTTGCCTGAAGATCTGCTTGGCACTAGGGCAGTCTTCAGCGATACCAGCCTGCTTGAGGCTGCAGGGTGGCAGGAGGCCGACAACTGCAGAGCTTTGCAAGCGGGTGATGGCAGGACCAGGACCAGGCTCCAGCCCCAGCTGGGGCAGCCAGCAGCCCCTGTAGAGAGCATCACCGCCCAGGAGGGAGAGGTGCCTCATCCTTACAAGAGACTGCATCTCTGAAAAAAATTTACACCACCTGAGGACCTGCCCAACAAAACAAGCTCCAACTCGGTGGAAATAAATCTTAAGTTCAGTACTAAAAGCAAACTCTATTTCCTTCTTGCTGGGAGAAGGATTTCTGCACTATTTCATTTGAACAGGTTAGTCACACACCAGGAAATAACACTGGAAAAGGTTAAAAAAAAAAAAAAAAAAGATTAATGGATACAAGCAACAATGAACAGCTCTAAATAAATCTGGATGGCTTCATAAAATGCAAGTGCCAGCATCTGAGAGAATTCAGAGTGTTAAGAGCACCAGGTGAAGGCAAGGGCTCCAGTCTCAGCTTTGCCATGAGTGAAAAGTTTATTTAGAAACAAGCTGGCAAATACAGTGACCTCTCTGTTCTGCCCCGCCATGCTCCCCCCTTTTGACTAAAAGATTGTTTCTGAAGGATGAGCAAATTACCAGCATAACGTCATCAAACCCTTACTCACCATCTTCATGAAAAAACTGCTGCATCCTACAAATTGCGTTTCTTTGTAGTGAGCGCATTACAGGAATACTTTCTTCATATGAAACACTAGCAGGGCAGTTCTAACAGAATCAGTAGCCAAACGCTATACTTAGCAGCTGCCATTTTAATAACCACCTCTACTGCTACTGAACAGCCTATTTTCTTTAACAGCTGTAAAACTCCTGTAAATCTTGTGACTGGCATCCATCTCTATTTTATCCCATTTTAGGTTCCTTGTTTACTATAATTTTGCAGAAATGGTAGCTTTAATTTGTCGCATAAAAGGGTAAAATAATTTGGCAGAAAATAAACCCCCTTGCGTGACTCCACAGTCTTCCAAAAAACAAGAGTGCTTGAACTGGAAAACAGTAAGTTATGCACCCCACAGTTTCAAGACAAGATAACAAGCACCTCCATTCACAACTGCAACTCCTACTCTGCAGGACACTTCCATAGCTCACCACCCACCCTCTCCTCTCTTTAAATAAGGCTGCAGCTGGTCTCCAAGAGCTTCTAAATTAAGGCAGGAATGCAATACAAAGTGCATGTGCATGAATTCAGAGCTCTCCACACCCACCGAAATGCATCTCTGGAGAAACAAAGGACAGTCAGGGATGGAGAAATCGGCACTCGTGCTACGTGATACTAATCCTACAAAGCAACTGCTAAATGTGTCTCGGGAGTTAACTAGATTACCTCAACAACTCTCTATCAGCTTTGGTGAGAATCCTGGAATATTAAATAATACATACTCTATTATAGCCCGTGTTCTTTCATAGAGCAGTAAGTTACTATAAAAATTCAAGAGAATATAGAGCTGGAGACTGCATATTTGTATATAACATGAAATACAAAGATAAATAGAAGTAAGACAAGAAAGTAAAAGTCTTTTAGAAGACTGTGGCCTCAAAGAGAAGAAAAGTGGAATAATGTTCAGAAACAGACCTTAGAATATCTTTGCACATTGGAAGTTAATGATGAGATCAATGCATGTGTACTCCACTGAAGGCCCAAACCAGCAACCAACATCCAGTTCTTCTACTACTTGTGTGCTCTGTTTTTTATTTCTTAATTCCAGCAGTAAAACAAATCCCCCTGACAGTGAAAAGGCTTTGTACCTCCTATGGATACTTTCACCTATGCGGTAGATGTCCTTGTTTCTCACACTTCCATTCCAACCAGACGCAGAACACACACAAGTACGCAATGGAAAATAGAGCAAAGTATTTTACTAGCCACTTACCAACTGACTGTGTTTATTAACCTCTCAGGCTGAGCCTATGATCCCCTTTACCTCCCTCAGGTGCCAACCTCCCTTTTCACTCCCATCCTGCATTCACCATGAGCCTCCCTTTCTCTTCCCCTTCCTCCTCCTGCTGTTAACACGTCCCCTACTTCACCAGCAGTTCTGGTTCTGCATTTGCCACCAGACACAGTTCCATCAGGACTCAGTGCCATGGCTCAGCCTCTCCCTTCCCTGCACCGCCCCACTCTCTGCAGAGCCCTGCTGCTAAACTGGATCAAGGGCTGATCCAACTACAAAACACTTCTGGAAAGTCTTCAAGGCAGAGCAGTTCCCTGGCAGAGAGGCAGAGCTGGCACAGCAGCGAGTGCCTGGGAAGGGAACGGCAGGAACCGCTGCCACTGAACTGCAGCCTTGTGCTGGGCTCTCCTGCTCCACCCTCCACCCAGTGCTCCTGCCCTGACCATCAGCCCCACCTGGCAGCTCCATGGCCTAAACAGGTTTTGCTCAGCATTTTCACAGCAGGGACATCTGCAGGACACCCTGCTCAAATCTCTGCCCGAGGAACTTACACTGAAACGCTGCAGCTCAAATACCAGATTTTAAAGCTTTTTAACTCGTACATTTTGTTCATTAAAGAAATGGGAGTGGAAATAGACTTAAATGAAACCTGGGTAGGCATATTCTCATGTTGCTCACACTAGCATACATCCAAGTCATCGTTTGTTTCTGTGCACATATAAACTGATGAAGGATGAGAAGAATATGGTCATTTAAAAAAAAAAATAACCAAACTATTAAAAAATGAACGAACGTGAAAAAATTCTCAACTTACTAAGCCGTTATACAGTTTTAACTCAATAATTTTGAGCTATATTGATTTAATGATATCACTTGGAGCTAAAACTAACTGGTATGTTATTACATATTTACAGACAATAAAAGAACTAGAAATCTACTACTACAGACTAATCAAACTGTCAACAAACCTTCTTTGCTGCACAGCATAATCCATGCAGCAATCTCAGAATACATTATAGAGCATTTTATAAACCAAATAAACTAAGCAGGTTTTATTTTATAAATAAAACACTGGCACCTCTAAGGCACTACAATTTACTTTTGAGGATAAGACAGAAGAAAAAGTCCTCAATACTAGTATCAGAGTTGGAATTCTGACCCGGGATGCTGCTGCACAAATCTGGGCAGAGCTCGGAGAGATCCCAGATGTTGCCAGCAAAGCCCAGAGCCCCTTCTGTGAGATGGGACGACCGGGGCCTGAGCTACAACTCCACTGGTTACACCCGCACCGGAACGCGGAGCTGCCACGAATCACCGCAGTGCTGTAACACATGGGCAAAGGCACCCATCAGACCTGGGTGGAAATTTCAAAAGCTCATCCTATTCGCTTTCTCCTGATTAAGTTATGTAGAAAAACCCCAATTCCACTGAAAACAGAGGGATCGGGAACTCCACCAGGTCAAACCAGACGCGGACACCACACTGCTCCAACACTGACACTGACCCAACAAGTCCTGCACCAGAATTTACAGCTGAAGAGTAAGAAAGCAAGAAATGGAGACATTCTGGTGTCAAAAACACCTCAGCCTGCTCCACAGCATTTCAGAGATGTACAAATCTTTGCTATCATAACAACTCCTATTTATTCACGCACGTAACTGCAACTGAAATGAGGCCTGTCCCCAGCAAGGCCTGTTCCACAGGGGGGAAGCTGACAGTCTCCGAATAGGTGGTTCCGGTCTATGGAGGCCGCTCAGACCACCTCTCCAGCCTCCTTCACGCTGCTTAACAACAAAGCTGGGATGCTAAGTGTGGCAGTGTCCATGGGCCACAGTGCAGTAGCAGCAGCTACTTACACAGCAAATGCTCGGCGTACTGACTGGACGTGCTGCAGAGTACATCCCTGTCCTGTAAGGTAATGTAAATTATTCCTTTAAAATCACCTTTACCCTCGAGGCAGTGGGCTTGCATTCAAATTGGAGATAATAAGATAGGCCTTGGCTTCAAGTGCCATTAAAGTCAGCGGAAAGATTCAGAAATCTGTCCAAAGGCTTTGGATTGAGCTCATGGAATGCAGGATCTCATTAGAACTGACTCACCACCCACCAGCAGTCTCCGGAGATCAAAACTAGAAAGAAGGGACTACAAGCACAGCTTCAGACCCCAGCAGCTAGCTACCCGGGCTATGTAACACCGAGTATCCGACCTCTCTTTTGCTGAAGCAGTTACGTATTTCTGCAACCCTTCCTTGGAATTACTAAGAGCAGAACAGGTACCGCCACTTCATTACAAGCACTTCAGCACACAATACCGAAACACTTGCACACTCATACCTCCCACCATACAACTCTAAGTCCACTTTGAAGGTTCACCTCCACAGAAGCTGTACAAATCTTATGTCTCCCAAAAATCAGTGTTGACTGAAGACACTAGATCACAGGAAACCTTGTCCCAAAAGCATGAAAATATACATGAAAATTCTGCTAATACTCTACATAAAGTTGGAATTAACTTTATTCTGCGGGATAAATTGCAGCACCTTAAGATTGAATACATGTAACACTGTTGTACTCTCACTCGAGAGAAGACTAAACATCAAAGTGGAAGGTACCATCCCAGTTATATATTTTGTTGTTTAAATTATCTAATCATCCCACAGTAGTATCACCCAGAGACCTCATCTGACACGCTGCATTCTGTACCTTCTGCAGCAAAAGGAAAGCAGAGCCGAAAATAACAAAACGCGAAAATGTGTTGCTAGGATAAGACATGATGGAAAACAAATGCACTGCACTTTAAATAGGGTGACACTCTGGGTGTGCTCTAACACACAGAAATACTTAATTTTCTCCAAAGTTTAATCTTTTCCCCTTGGTGGATTTAGATTTTTTTTTTTTTTTTTTTTTTTTGAGCTCAACAGAGTTTAAATTTGAAATATATTAACCAAATATTGTCTTAGATTTTAATCTAAACCACTCAGTAAGGATGATGGTACAGATACAATTTGGGCAGATTCTCTCTGCCACAGTCTTGCAGAACTGTATCCCTAAATGTCACGCGAATTATCGCTTTGTGTCAGATACATCTCTCTTCCCTCATCCTGTAAGTTTCCGAAGCCCCAAGGACGCTCTGAAGGAGAACAAATGGAAATGAAAATTGAGTTCCTGTGTAGAGCCTCAGGGGGCTTTTCTATAGATGTCTCTGTAGAGCAGTGAGCTAAGGTGGTATCCCAAACACCTAATTCAAAGAAAGTTTTCAAGAGAGATAATTTTTCAGCAGTGCAGTTCAGGCACAGCCTACGGTTTTCTTGCTTCTGTAAAAAAAGGAAAAAAAAAAATCATTAAAGGTTCAAAAAAAAATGCCAGTCTTTCAAAGATTAAATTCTCCCCGCACACTTGAAATTACAGTATGACGGGTTTCTAAACAGTAAGCCAGTGTTTGCTGGCTACAACAACAGAATATAAAAAAGGCACATCGCCACTTTGTAAGAGCACATCCCGCTAGGAAGCCACCCAGGCAGTACGCAGGATTTTCAGGAGGCTCGCCCATTTAAAAGCAACCCACAAAATGAGTTATACGACCTCGGAATACCTAAGCACAGTCTCCAGAATGTCACGCTGTCACGTCCCAGCTAGGGTACTATACTTTTAACATTAACTAAATACATTTTGCCACCATAGGAGTGCAAAGAAGACACCGTTACAGCATTTTCACATAGTATGATCACTAGATTATTTTCCTCTTGTAATAAGAGTAAGAGGTACAGGCGATTCTGCTTGGTGGAATCTGGATGGCCGACACTTCATAATGTCAAAAAACTCCTATTCCTGCACCTGCTGCTATCTGATGAAGCACCAAAGGTGTCATTACGATGTAACCTAAGCTCTTCCTGTAAGAATTCGGGCTTTGATTAGGAAAAAGAAGTTGGGCTGTGTTAAAAACTGTGCATCTAGATGGTTCCTTCATAGTAATGCACACTATTGCCACGCGTTTCAAAACAGGCTTTTCACTTTGACACAACACTGGGTAAAATTGTGTAGAATGCACAGCTTTTGAAAACCAAACAGATCTTCTAGACAGGACAAGATATTATTTCAAAGAAGTATACCATAAGAATCAACAGATTTGTGCGTGACTTAGGAAACCGGGTACGGTCTCACCGTCAGAGACTTGTGGCTTGCAGAACTGAACGAGAGCTGGAAGTAGGTAGCACTGGAAAGGATTTCACAGTTAGTCCTTCATTAGTCCTGGTGGTATATTGGAATTGGTCTGAATATCAAGCAAGTTTCTTCAGTATATTACCATGGGGCTTAAATATATCCAAGAGTGGCATTTTCACGATCTCTTCTGCTCAAGCTCATTTTGGGAAACATTCAGAAGAGGAGGGGAAACGAACGAGCTGGCCATGGGGCGCACCACAGGACAAGAGCAGCATACCCCGGAATGCTAAACCACCACCGGTGTTTGAGGTATTTTACTTTGGATTAATTTTCAGATATCATCACCTTTGTAAATGGAAAGATGACTGCAAGTCTGGCAATCTTCTATCAGAGTTTCAGCTATTCTGCAGCATCCAAGAGCTAGAAGGGGGATCCTTTGATCTGGTTAATATGGAGATAAGGGCACAGACAGCACTTCCTTTAAAGAAAAATAGCTGTATCAATAAAAGCTATTTGTGAGAGAGTTAAACAATTTTCTCAGTAAATTATATATTTAAGCCCTCTAAGCTGAAAAGGGAGAAAGCTCTCCAGTTTAACAGATACTGCAGAATCCGCCCTCTGATTGCTTACAGACCTGGAAGTAGTTTGCCCACACTTTCACTGCACCACCCTGGCACAGAGCACTGCTCGGTCTCCTGAGGAGGCCTCCAACTAATGGCAAATAAAAGCAGAATAGCTCACGTGAAAGGTGCCGGCATCTGACTTCAGTGTGCGAGGTCAGGGGGGCAAAAAAGGTACCAAGTACCCTTACTAGCACAGGTTGGGAAGAAGAACCCTTCGGCACAAAGCCCAGCTGGAAGCATTGAGCAGCACTTGCTTTCTGACCAAATGATGCCCAGGGAGATTTCTAAGCAGTTATTTCACTCTTCACAGCCCCAGTCTGGGTCTGTTGCTAATATCCCAACACCTAAGCCGTGGTGCTTCTGTGCAAGCTGCCAGATGAAGAACGGGGACTGTGGGAAGAGGAGGGACGTTAGCTCGCTACCAGCACTAGCCGAATCCTGTGAAAAGGGCTGGGAGGGAAGGTGCCAGTGGGCTGCGCGCTGCAAATGTGTGATCCCTGGAACAGAGCCTCTGCGCTGCGAGGACAGAGCAGCAGAGAAACTGGCAACCAACGAGTGCTTCTCAGACACCAGGGTCAATAAGGAAATCGGTCTGTGACTTTGGTTTCTGTTACCCATCGCAGCACCCCTCTGCTGTCTGCTTATTTGCTCTAGAGCCCTGCACAGCAGGGGGTATGTACTTGTGCAACCCTTGCACGACGGCACCCTGATCCTAGCCGCTCTCCACATCTTACTGTAGCAAGGATGAATCAGTCTTTGTCGAGTTCAGTGATGATAAGGAAGCAGAGAAGACAATGAGAATGCTTTGATCTTAGAAGTAGGTAATTTGTTAAGTAGCAATAGCAAAGCCCTTGCTACCAGCAAGGATCTAGAGCTTTTCTTAAACAGCTTTTCTTTGTTTCAAGCTTTGTTTCCTGGATGTGAGAAACTAATAAATGCAAAAAGGTCATAAATAACTGTTCAAGACATTAACTCTTTTCTCCCCTGCTGTTTTTAAAAGCAGTTCAAGCTATAAACAGCCCTGTACGCATACCTCGAGCTTCCTGCGACAACTGCAGCGCCAAGGAAAGCCTTCCACAATGAAACAGTATTAGTTTCCCATTCCCATTTTGTCTATGGATACAGTTTTAATCTCAAGTACAAGTATCTTTTAGTATCTTTTAATCTTTTAGTAGAGCTCTGCTCATATTATCTTAATAGGACTCGTTCCATATTGTTTATATTGTACAATATTGTGCTGTGTTGTTCACGTACTTCTGTGGCACACAGTATGTGAAATACTGCTCTATGCAAAACATCATCTCCATGTGCTTTTGTAATTACAGACAGAAAATACCATCAGGCTACAATTACGTTGTGAAGCAGCGTAATTCCTTGCACAGACAGTGTAACACAAAAAAGTCTGTGGCATGTTAACTATAATTTTACCTTTTATTTTACTTAATGCTTCCTTTCTCTCTACAAAAGATGCTGCACCCATAAATGCCCGGCCATATGTACTTCTGCAGCACATACACACGTTGTGCCCACCACCGCTTCAAAGATTACTGCTAAACAGACATGCTATTAAAATAAGTAGTCACACTTAACATACAAAAAAGAAAAGCTACGTGTTACTTAACAGGCAGCAAGATCAAAAACCTCCACCTGCCCAAAAAGCATGTCACAACTAGTAACAGCTTGAGTAACAACAACGAGTACGTGTGGAGTTCTGCCTCACCTTTTTTGTTGTTTGTTTGTTTGTTTCAAATATGTGTATTTAGCACTTTCCAAAATAACCTTAGCAAGAATTGTTAACATCTGTTTGATACATCATCAGTTGTATCAAACACATATTGCTTAACTACTTTTATTAACATATATTTCGGGTGCTTTTACTGTACCTTTCACATCAATCTGCCTACTAACAGCCACTTGTTAGAAGCCGTTAAGCTCCTTGCCAGCAAAAGCACAAGTTCCCCACTGATGCGGTTCCAGTCCTCTCTTAGAGAGGAGGCCACACCAGCAACCAGGCAGCCAATCCAGCGATGGGCAGATTTTTATAGATCTAGTAATTTTAAGTACAGAAAAGAACAGAAAAACAGATTTTCAAGCCTCGGTCTTCAACCACAGCAGTGGATGTTTGCTGTAACTGTTGGGTGGAGATTGAGATCTACAAACTGCTCGTAATGATACTTCCCTAAGTCTCCCTTGCAGTCCAAACCCTGGAGCACAAACATAGAATGAGCAAGCAGAGAGACATACCAATGGTGTTAACGTATTCAACTTCAAACCAAACACATTAGAATTCTGTCTGTCTGATCAGGCAGCAAGAAAAACATCTCAAGAATAATAATCCATTCAGTGATATTCTCACATTGATATGCTTCCCTGATTTTGACTATTTTTCTAGGTGATTAAAAAATCAATAGTAAAATACATAATGATTTGCTCTGAGCATCCGAATGTCAAAAGTTGTTGACATTTTGTTAAATGAACATTCACTGTCTCAGGTGAGAGAACCTGACAAGCTTCCCATCACTTCCTCTCTGCTGTTACCCACCAGCCCACGAGGATTAAATCCTGGCTCCACAGGAATCGAAGAAAGCTTCGCCTTGGCCTTGTCTAGGCTAAGACTCAGAAGTTTCAGCTGAGGAAAAATGTGGCCTATAAATCTGGTCTGAAAGGCAGAGAGGATATTTACATAATTCCATCCAATTAGTGACTGAACCAAAAGCACGGCTACTCCCAACAGCAGTGATGAAAGAAAAACAGTTCGGTCACCATTTCACAAGCTTTGAAAGCTTCACGTTGAGCTATTACCCACACAAGGAGAAAAGAGCACCCACACCATCTCCTCGCATACCCAGGGGTAGGTAATACCTAGGAATATGACGAGTGTGCCTCTAATTTTTGTTTCACACTAGACAAAACCAGCATCTGCTTAAGCTTCCTGTTGAGACAAGCTATTTACAACACTGGACACAATCACCTTTTAGCCTCCATTTCTCAAGTCATCAGATCATAGCTATTTTTGCAATAACACTGAAATCAAGACATTGATGTTCAACCTACTTAGAAGTAGTTGGCATCTGAAGTACATCACTGCTATAAAGTCTGTGATAAGTTACCGTTTTCATACAATATTACTTTGTTAGTGTCCGACAGACCTGAATTAAAACCATAAATACAGTATCATTTAAAAATACCGTTAGAATTTCCCCATATTTCTCTGCTCTTCTACCTAATATAAAGCTGACTGCAGCCTTATAAAAAGGCCTCAAATCTTTATCCTGGGTGTCACAAATACGGCATTTCACGCTGTAAGCGATTTCCCAGCAACGCGGGCCAGTTCACCTTTGCGCTATGTAGGGGGTTTTCCACCTCTAGACTACAAGTAACTGCAGTGGTTATGTAGGATGCAGACGTTTCCACAGGGCACCATGCAAGATCACAAACGATGGGTCAGTGCTGCTAATGAACAGGGTCAAACACGGGTGTCCCCCCACAGCTCGAGCTTTGAGGATGAAATTATTTGTAGCAGTCACATAAAGCACCACTGAAGCCAGTTAAAACACGTACTCCAAATAGACAAATAAATAAATAAAGCCAGTCAGCAACAGAATAAATGACTAGGAAAATTAAGAGTGTACTTGAAATACTCTCTGAGAAACACAGTAGGAGTCAGAATTTTCCAGTAACGGCTCCTCAGTATTTCCTGGCATTTCTCCCCTAGGTAAAAGCAAATAAAAGGAAAGATTTGCCTTTTGGGGAAAAGGATGCAGGGAGCAATAACTTAACAGAAGCGGGTTTTTAACAGTATCTGATGGAAATACTCACTCTCAAATCCTTGTTCCCCCAGCCGACCGTTTCTGAAGACTTTTCCAGTACTCGACCGAAGGTGGCCAATGAGTACAGGTGTTCCAACTCCTCTGCACCCAAGTGCCCTCTGTGGATGGCCAAGGTGTGCTTCTGCAGCAGCAGCAGCCTTCCACGACAGGGAGAGTCCAGAGAAATCCTCAACAAATGCTCTAGGGATAATGTCAGGACATCCCCACGCCTCCAGCGAACCTCTGTTTGTGCTCAGAGGTGCAGCCACGCAGCCAGGGTATCACTCCCCTGGCTGGTCTCAGCCAGCTGACTCCAAAACTCCTAGGGACCTCTTAGATTCAGCCTGCAGAGTCTACACCGTGTCCAAAATATTCAAATCACTTTAAGTGTCTAGGTTGTTTTTTCAGATGAAACTGATAAAATGGACATGTGTGCTGTTAAAAATTTCAATAACATGATTTTTAGCAGGCAGATTCACACTTTCCACATGTCAGTCATCTTTGACTAATAAAGATTTAAAGAAAACTCCAGTGAATGACAGCTAATCCCAAATCCTTAAGGAACATTCCTTTAAAACTTGTGGTTAAACCATAAGCAGGAGACGCAGCAGGTATGGAAATTCTCACACCAGTGCTGGAGGTGCAGGCAGAATGCTCTTCCGAAGAACTCAACGAGATCTTCGATACTTTCTGCATCAAAATACCACCAGTTAGAACACAGACACATCACCCTGTGGCTGTCAGCGGAGCTAGGACACAGCTACACTGACTTTGTGGATACGCCCTAAGCAATAACCCATACAGCAAGGGCCACAGTAACAAAGAAGGTAGAAGGTACACGCACCACCGTTAAGATGTGCTGAGATGGGAAGGAGATGATATGAAATCTTGAAATATCCGATCTTTATATGGAAGATGACGTTGCCCAGAACAATGGAGGAAAACACGAATGTTGGTAAGAATTTTCTTCCATCTCTCTTTGTGGCCTGGTACTGTACGGCCCTGTGTTCTGCAACACAATGCACTATTTCATGCAGAAAAGGAAACACTGTGCGATGAAAATTAACATGCGGTAGGAACATTCCTCTGCAAAATGTAAGGGATTTAACAATGAGATTTAGGATTATGTCATCTAACCATATTGTTTCTACGGGTTTTAAGACCAATTAAGTAACTTGCATTTCCAGCATCACGGCCAGACCCACGATTTTTATTCCAGGCTGATACACACACACGGATGCACTGTGAATTAATGAGAAACACTAAACAAGTATCAGGGCACACACTGTTGCTACGGTGCCACTGCTTCAAAGGTATTTTGTAACACTGCATCGCTTTTGAACACTTGGAATAAATTTTTGTCAGTTCACACGAACAGGTGTGGCACAAGGATACTGAGATATGGGAAACCACCAAAATCCGTGACATGCAACCCCGCCCCTCTAGGGCAGGGAACATTAAAGGAAAATGCAGGGATGCACTTTTATGGGCTGCTTAGTCTGTCACTCAACCAAACCAAACCAAACAAACAAAAAAAACCAACAAAAATCCACATGAACTCTTGGCAGAACGTGGTCATTAACTTTATTTATCATTTTACAAAGGAAACTGTAAAATTGATAAAAACAAATATCCGGAATACCCAAACCCACACATTAATAATAATAAAACCCCCAAACTGCAGATGATAGAATTAGACTCTTATTAGGCACATTGTCGCAGTAAGTGGTACCCATTCAGAAGACGAAGGAGAGCCAAAAAACAGTCTTCTATGTAGAAATCCAACATGAGCAAATGGAGCAAGATAAATACAGCAAATTCATATACATCTGGATAAGAATGGAAACCGGGAATGTTCTTCTACTATTTCTTATTTATTTATTTCGCTAAGCCAAACAGAAAAGATTTGTGACTCTAAACACAAACCAGGGAGTAGCAATACTGAACAAATCTGTGCTGTTATTTATGTTCCTCAAAACACTCCAGCCCCAACAAACACTGTCCTGCGGTGAAAGGAGTCAAATCTGTGTTTGGTGTGACAGAAACGATTAAGCAGCAGCATCAATACACAGGCCAACTTTTAAACATGCTTAAATACTGCCCTTGTTACGGGTGAATGTAAGCTCAGGATGTAAGCTCATCTAACACGACGATTTCAAACGATCCACAAGCGTTTGGCTGCCTCTTAATTATGACTATAAGCTATCCTTGTGTTCCAATAGTGTCTCCTAAATCCTACTCAAGTTGCGAATTACATCAATAACATGCAAGAATATGGATTGAAGGGACTTAATTTTATGTTTTCAGAGGTGGGACAAGGCGGGGAAATGGAAAATATAAATCAAGAACAGGAGACAGGACTTCTTAATCAATACTTTTCCATACCCCACTCCTCCTCTCATCTTCCCAAGCCTCTGGAAATACTAACCCTAACACTAAACACGAGCATAAAACTGACTGCAATTTCCAAAATCAGTACCCACGGAAATCACAAACAACTCGATTCAGCTCGCTTCTGGTTCGACAGTTTACATGGTTTAAAACTGACACAATTTGGTTAAAATGGGTCATCTTCCTGTCCTAAGACAGACATTCTGGGTTAAAACTGAAAATTTGTAACGTTATGATGCAATCTAAAGCAATAGTTCTGAAACTGCATGGTGGATCCAGAGATGACATCAGCTCATGGGAAAAAAAAATAATAATAAACTGACCAAAATACAGGATGTCAAAACTTAAAAAAAAAAATATTTATTAGGATCTCTGATTAAAAGCAAATGCTTTCAGTTGGGAAACTATTTTTTCTGTCAGTTCCATTTTCGTCTCCTGCTTCTCACTAATGATCTCTCCTCATAAGGAAGCCAAGCAGCCACCTTCAAGCCAAGTCACCAACTACACGCTCAGGAACTCTGAACTGGCACCAGACCGCAGTAATCCTTTGTGTGATGTTCCCTCTTTCTCTTACAACAAAAGGCGTCGATGCCAACACCCAACACCTCCACATCTCAAGGCAACGATAGTTTAAGGCAGTGGTCTTATCCTTCTGTTAAACAGATAAATTCTGTGAAATGAGCACGCTCTTCTTACCCCCTGGTAAGAAAGAAGCAAAGCGAATGCGATGGCAAAAGCCTCACATGGGGCTGCTGTGGGGCAGTGTGCAGGCTGGCTTGCATTCTTCAACCGACTTTCTTTTCTTTGGGAACAGCTTCAGTTTTGAGGTCGTTTTCATGCTACCTTCTTAAGGAGAAAGGTTTTCATTCGTGGCTGAGATACCCGGGAAATACAAGTGGGCCAGGCCGAGTGCGGGGCCGAGCATGGACCCGCACTCTGGCTGGTAGCTAGCGCTCCCACTGCCACAGCTGTGGCCCACGACAGCCAGCACTGCCCCAATACTATGAGGGAACAGCAGTATCACAGCCTGTTCACAGCGGGCAGGCTGGGTACGACCACACGCTGTGAAAAGCTTTAGTCACCTACATGCGAGCCAGGCTGGGCCACTTAGTCACAGGAGCAGGGAACCAGCCCTGGCCCTGGATGATTCTCAGTGACAGTACTGGCAGGTGAGGGCTCAGGGTTTTGGGTGCTACTTTTACAACGTGTACCAAAAAAAAAAAAAATTCTATGTAGGGAAGCCAACAGATGGTCTGAACTCTTCTTTTACACACCCAATCATAACCGTAAGAAATTGTGGAGAAAGCAATCTTGGAAGATCATGCAGACCTGAGCCCTGGAACAGAAACCAAATGCTGTTTGGGTAAAGTGTTAACTGATTTTCAGCCACTAATGTTTCACAGCTGAATGATGTGGGCATCTCATCTAACAACGGGGTGCTCTGAGATTCTACCTAAATTGGCTGCCTCCAGACACAGGGACCCTCGGGAGGGGCCACCCTCTTCAGCATGCTCCAAACCCAGATGAGGGGGGGTTTATTAACAGGAAAAATTCTAAAAGGTACAAGAAGACTAAATGGTTTTGAGCCATGAAAACACCTTGTGATAAACTATTATGATTAACTCTGAAAAAACAACCATATTTTTTTCAGTATTATACCCAGTATGAAAATAGCCCCCAAAATTGTATCTAAACTAGAGGTGGGCTTTAAAATCCCTCAAGAATAGAGTAGGAGAGTCAAGTAAGTCTCTTGGAACACCAACCTAAACATTTCTGATCCTGCTGCATCTTTTTTGGTAAAGTTAATTGCACAGGCACACTCCCGTTGCTGGGATTCAGCTGCCACCATTTCCCTCTGAACGCAGCCACAAAAGCCACAGCACATGTGGCAGAAGTGAATGTGTGCACCGGGTCCTTCAATTCACAGGCCAGTATATTAATGATAATACTGGTGCAGGTACAGAAGTGGGGAGGGGTGCAGCTGGGTACCACAGCAAGTCCTCAGCTGCTCAGCTTCACCCCCGAGCAAAGGGACGGTGCAGCCAGCCAGGGGCAATGCCACCCTGAGGGATTCCCACCTGAACACCACGATGCGTCTGCAGATGAACTGAGCCTCAGTGCTGAGGAACATGTTGCTTCCCTGCTAAAATGTTCCAAGATTGTGTTTTTCCTGTTGTCCACTGGACACTATGACTGTTTTTCCTACATCACCCATGCCAGATACAAAGACGGGCAAGAGGGAATAAGAACCACGTGTTTCCACGACTGCAGTTCCTGGCTATGAAAAGAACATTTTAAAAAGCTACAGCTACATCCAGAATACTATTTATCCACTTTTAAGTGTGGGAGCACTTCGTCCAGTAAAAGAAAAAAATGTGAAGGACTTTCAGGCTTATTCCTTCTTCAGGACTTCTCTTGCAGTGTACAGTATTACAGTATTATAATCAAATATTGTTTAGATAATTAAAAAAATATGAATAAAAATATTCCAGATGTGAAAGTCTTTGAGGCTGAAGAACTTAATACCACATCAATACTGGAAAGATCACGGGGCTCAGAAAGAGTTGCAGAAGCAGATTTTGTGTTCACTTCAGTACTACTGGAGCTAAGAATGCTGGGCACAGTGTAGCTCAGCCACAGTGGCCGAGATGCCTCATGTAGCCTGGGTCTTCCTTCTACTGAACTCCTTACACCACCAGTGGAACTCCTCCAGGATTTTCCAAGTAGCCTTTCTTTTTACATGCCCTTGCAGATGCTTTCTTCTTCTAGCTCCAGTTCTGTAATCCCTCCCTAGACAGCAGAGTTCTTAACCACCCCAGCCCTAAGTAAATGCCCACTCTGAACCACGTGTTTCGGTTCTAGTTGGTTTCAATAGGAGTTCAAGCCCATAAGAAAACCAGCACGTCCTATGCAACTATGCTTGTACCTACACCCTTCTATAAGTAATACAATCCACAGCTGAACAACTTCACAAACTATTCCAATACAAATTTCTTCTCTGTGAATGTGATATTGCCATTTTCAGTTCAGTCCGTTTTTCACAGTCCACAATAAAACGCCCCACAATCCTTTATAATTGTGAAGAAAGATGGAAGTACTTGCTCTTGGCTTTAAGTGGCAGTAGCACAGCGCTCCCACAGCAATTTCATTTCTTAAAGTATAATGGAGTCCAACTTCAGTACACTGTTATTGACAAACCTCAGGCTAGTCAATAATATATAACTTCATGTCCAAGCAAATACTTTTTTAAGAAGCCATATACAGTATTAGTTTAGGTCCTAAACATAAGAGTCTTTTCTAAAACCTGAGGATGAATTACCACTGGAGAACTTCAAGCTGGAAGCAAAGTGCAGATTTTCCCCCAGCACAGGAAAGGACTGTCATCTCACAAGAGCTGTAGTTCATTCACGGGATATTAGACCCGAGGTAGGAACTACTGGGAGAACCTTTTCGTGTGTGTGAGAGATCAGCAGGCATGTGAATTTCTTATGACCTGAAAGAAAAACTCAAATAAAACAGCTATCAATTTATGAATCCCTGAAATGTCACAAGAAAAACCACCAACGACGCAAAGAAAAAACCCCACTGCTCATGCCTTGAGCTCCCTGTATGTCATTATTTATATGCTAGAGCGCTTATTAACATGCTGGTCAGAGTGCTAGAGCGCTTATTAACATGCTGGTCAGAGACACTACTTTAAGGAAACATGTCCATCTACAGACATTTCAGGAGAACCAGTTCTGGACATCAGCAAATGAAGCTGCTGGTGGTGCAGCCACTGCTTCAGATGGTGAAACCACCGCAGCTTTGCTGCCTATTCTGCCTACGCCAAAGCTCTGAGAAGCCAGCACTGCTTCTGCCACTGGACAGGGAGGTTTGATCCTGTATGTTCAGCCACCACCCCAAGGACAGAGGAAGGGCTCTTGCCCAGAAGCAACATTCACCTCTCCTACAGTTCAATTCTGCCCAATGCTGCTTTGAGCCAGCTTTGGATTTCAAAGCTCTTTTGCTTCCACCCAAAGACTTTCTATATGTCTGTGTCCCTGTCTGCCAAATTCGTCTTCCCTCTCTCATTGTTTTCCCCAACCAATTACACGGGTCTGAATTTGCTCCAGTTTTAAATGTGGTTCAGTGGGAGCCAGAGCACTTTGGAACAAAATGCCTCTACAGAGATCACCAGATACTGCAACTGCAAAGGCACAGTGTGTTAAAATAAGCCTCAAGATATATACAAGAGAGTTTTACTTTATTGACTGTGTATTTTGAGGTATCAAGGGTCATTATGGTTAATTGTTCTGAGCCAAAAGACACTGCTGCAAATTCAGCAACAGCGGGGTGTAATCCATTTCACGTGACCAAGCAGAAACATACACATCACCAAACTGACAGCAGTGAAGATACTTGTCAAGTCCATTTACCAGCGACAGCATCGGTGACTCATTAAGAAGGGTGAGAGTCAGTATAAAGCCAAAACGATACTGAGAAGCAATAAATAAAACAGGATTAAAATTATCTTTGTGTACCAGACAGTTGAGACTGAGCATCAAGAAACCCCACATACCCTGGTGTGCTTCAGAAGGCCTCCCAGTGACAGGGATCTACCCCTTGTCCTTCTCGACCTCAGCTGCTACTTAAGGAACTGGGAGCGCGGTGGGGAAGGGGCTTGCAAAGCTGAGGAAAAACCCCTGACTCAGAAGGGGGAACTTGCGCACGCCTGCCCCTGAGGGAGCTGCTCCTTCCCATAACGCTGCCCTAAGTGGGAAGGTTCAAGTCGTTTGAGGAGCCAGTGTATGAGGTTTTTCCTTCCCCATCTCCTCTGCATGTATATTCCTTTACATCTTTAAATATGCCTACACACACACTCTCTGCATGTAAGAATAATGACGTCTGTGTACTGATTTCTACAAAAGCTACTTCCTTCAATATCACCAAAAATAAATCCTTGCCTCAAGCGGTGTTTCCACGGCTAAATTCTTAGGTTCTCTAATGTGTCACATTTAGCCTTTAATGGAATACGTAGTCCTTGCCCAAATATATTTTTATGCCTAAATTTTAGTTACTCCGTCACAGCGACAGAGTAACTTCTCACTCTCCTTACCCCATAGCAGTGGGTAGGAACAACAACGCTGTACTCGGCTTTGCAGACCATCCCTTTTACTGCACAATCCATCAACGTTTCTCTCCTGATTCAGGTCTGACGAAAGGCGGTAACAGAGCACTAACCCACCATAAACGCAGGACATTACGAGAGGACAAAGCTCCTTACAGCTTAATAAAGGAAAACAAACTCAGGGGGAGAACAGTGATCCTTCAGACCCAGTTCAGCAGATCCCAGGTACACTGAGGAAAACACTGCGATAGATTAAAATAAAAATGCAAACCAAGTCATAATCATATTCCATGATCCTGAACAGTATTCTTTTGACTGACTTACATCAACCTGATTTCAGGTCTTGGAATCCGGTATTGCCATCCTGACACCTGCCATCACTACCTTTACCCTGAAGGCAACCCAAGGTACCTCTTCAGACAGACTGCGGGTGATACAATTCTGATTCCGAGGCTGTGGTGCAGCGGCAAGCCAAGTCCAAGGACCTCCAGCCTCATACCGTAGCAATGAAGAACGTCTTCACCAAAAATCTTTTAAATCTACAAATCCAGTTGAGCACAGAGAAAGCATACAAACCGAGAACCAGGTATGGGCAGTTCTGTTGTTCCTCATCTAACGACCAGCCGTGATAAATACATAGTGAAGCATCATTTAAAAAAGAAAATGCAAGCAATGAAGATGCCGAAGATTTGGGTTTTCCCTGCAGGAGACAGATACGCTCACTCCACGTGTGCCACTTTGGTTTAATTTAAACCGGCAATATCAGTGAGACTGAAGCACATGCTTAAAATGCTTTGCTGAATTGGGACCATACTCTACATAACTTTCTCTCGCAAAAGCTATGTCCAGCTGCTCACTGAATAGCCAGGAGATGATGTGGGTATGGAAG
Source organism: Ceryle rudis (assembly GCA_033439905.1). Classification (NCBI taxonomy): domain Eukaryota; kingdom Metazoa; phylum Chordata; class Aves; order Coraciiformes; family Cerylidae; genus Ceryle; species Ceryle rudis. The sequence goes on along the minus strand of JAAGNO010005201.1, from coordinate 15,297 downwards.
TTCTTCCATATCTAAAAGCTGTGTTCATACCCCAAAAAATACAGCCCAGCTTCCCTTATCACAGAGAGGAAAAGAAAGCCTGGGAAGAATTAATAGTGTGAGACCAAGCATTTAACTGAGGACCACGGCCACCGAACAGCTTTCATAAGATCTTACGGCACGTGGCCCTGCAACACCAAGGTATCTGGTGATTGCTTTCTAGCTCAGTCGGGAGGATTCATTATTGCATTACTGACACGAAACTTTACCAAAAAATAGGCAATATTTAAGTGCATGATGCAGCTGCATGCAGGTTTCAATAAATATCATAAAAGATCTCATCAACATTCAAGATATTTTCATATCTAAAACTTGGTGTTACTAAGTAATCGAACAAACTGATTTTCAAAGCCCCTCAGTTCTGTTCACCTCCCTGCTTCTGACAGAATCAAAGGAATTACTTTTTCACAGATATGAACAGGCCTATACTCCTATCACAGGGAAAAAACCCTAGGAATTATTTAACTGACAGTCATATACCTGAGTGATGATCATAATGACAGTATTAAAATCATCGCAAGCAGCCTTACCCACGCTTGAATTCTAGCTAATTTACATAAGAGGTAAATTTACTGCCATTTCCAAGTTTTCCATCCAAAAACCAGTAGCATTATTTTAACTGAAACGCTCTCAAAATCAAGTATCTTTAATGCGTTGCGCTTCACCTCCCGTATTGCTTATTTTTGTTGCCTATTGCTAATATGCACGTGGTGTAATCACAGCTGAAATTTAAAAGCTTGGTATTACGGAAGATGTCAGCTGGGGAGCCTGTGACAGCACGTGTGATGTATGAACACGCCGCAGGAGAGGCTGAGCACGTCATTCCAAGAACCACACACCCTGTGAAAACCACGAGACATGTACTGGGAAGTGTAACGTGTACTAGTCTGTGAAAGGATGGGAATTCAATCACCAAATGGTTAAGGCTGGAAGAAGCCTCTAGAGGACATCCTGTCCAGCACTCCTCCTCAAGCAGGCCACCCAGAACAAGTCGCCCAGAACCATGTCCAGACAGCTTTTGAGAATCTCCAAGGGTAACGAGTCCAGAACCTCTGTGGGTGAGCTGTGCTAGTGCCTCACAGCAATTATTTTTTTTTCTTATATTCAGACAATGTAGTTACATGAAATATTTTATTCAGTAGCAAAACTGGGTTAAGATGTTTTAATACGCACATCCCATCCCAATGCATCGATTCCTCCATCCACGCTGTTCAGACGCCTGCTGTCAGCAGGGTGCAGTTATGTATGAAGCTGCACTATGTAGCAGAGTGAATTGATCCAACTTTTAAAAGCTACAAAAATACATTTCCTTGGGGGAGAGGCAGGGGAACCCCCCACACAAGATTTTCTTCCTCTTCCTGGCTTTTTGTCTCTTCGTTTTGTGGGGCTTTTTGTTTATGAAAGCAGGCGTCACTGGCATCCCGACCCACCCACCAAGAGCAGCACGGCGGCAGGGCCACTGGACAGGACGCTCCAAAGCCACCTTCAGCCCAGGGCGTGCGGCACCCTCAGCACTGCTTTTGCAGTACCCAGGGAGCTGTGGTTTGTGGGTGCTCAACACCAAAGGCTCGACTGCGCACAACACTAGTGACTGAGCAGGGCAGAGGTGCAGGACACAGCAACTGGCCACCCCACACCTCCTCCGCCCCTGCTACAGCCCACGCTT
>JAAGNO010005201.1:0-13492 GCA_033439905.1 Ceryle rudis | reverse complement strand
AGCTAGCGTGAAGAAGGCCCTTCACTTGCTGCCTCTTTTTCCATACACAAGCATGAAAGGAGACACACTTCAGTATTTCGGGATGTTTTACAGCTATGCTGCATGCTGCACATGGTGCTAAATGACAGCGCTGGGGAGGGGCCGGGTGGGAGCAGGAGTCTTTATATAGAACCCAGAGCAGTAATTCGGGCGCTGACGGTCACATGAATGCAGCCCTGCTGAACACAAACAGTATCTTTCCCTGGTATTAGGCTACTAAGCAGATAAGGCTTCACTTTGGATTTAAAAGACTTAAACTGACAAACGATCTTGTTTTTCTTCACCCTGCTAACTGTGGCACGGGGCAGGAGGAATCTCGGCACTTTCCACTGCTTACATAACAGGTGGACTCATAAATATGCAACCGTGATTTGAAGATACAGCTTCTAATCCACGCCTTATGCCTGAGCTGTTTCAACGGCTTTCATCATGCAGACAGCACTGCCAGCTCTTTGCAAGTAGTTCCTTTATAATTTTAGGCTCTATAAACTGTATTTTTGTTTAGTGTGGGCTTCACATGAATTTAATAAATAGAAAATAAAAATATAAAAAACCACACCCACCAATTGGGGATATTATTAATAGAAATGCATTTTTAGATGGAAAATAAATGCCATGATTTATCTCCAGATCAGATTTCAAGAAGTTTTTCAGATGCACGTTTGTCCATAAATGCCTGGCACTGTGTGGAGAACATCCTAATCTAGCTCTGAGCAAACATGCTAAAGTAGAATTAAACAGCAATAGCCAAAAAAGCAAACATCAAGCGTGATTAGCAGAACACGGGTACCTCAGCTAGTGTCTCTACAGTCCTTGCGGTTCAGCAGTTAACCAGCTTGTTGCTGCTAGACAAGAATTTGTTTTAAACCAATTTAAGAATAAAAAAAAAAAATTCATTTTTCAGCGTGTTGGTCCTGACATCACATGAGCACCCTTTCACATGTGAAAAAAAAGAAGCTATTGCAAAAGGAGGCATCACGTGAATTATCTACATCGTAATCCTGCACACAGGCCTGCTGTTTTAAGAGGACCAGTGGAAAGACAGATAACCAAGGAGCAGAAATACACAGGGCAGGGTAGTGGACCAACCCTGACCTACCATACCAGAGCCACATGCCTTTGGACAGAAGCTCTGAAGGTCAGAGCTTACAACGAAATGAAGGGGAAAAAAAACAGAGAGAGGTGAGGAGAAGGAAAAAATGGAAGCAAAAAGAACATACACTGGCTCTGTCCTTATCTGCCACGTAGAAGGAGGTGATACCGACCATGTGTTCCCTTCCACAAAGGACCAGAAAGGCTACAGAGCTTTTGTGATCCCTAGTCGCTTACAGCAATTTCATAACACCTTCTCTAAATGCAGACTGGTTTCCCAATCCTACACAGGGTCCCTATCTTTCCACTAGGAGTACATCTTGGCTGTTGTTCCATATATGTAAATGCTCTGTCTGATATGCAAAATGTTATCTTGGTACCAGAAATTACTAGACACGAGGAGGAGAGGAGAAGAGAAAGTATCTGCTTCTTTCTATCATCCACCCTGGCACATATCCTTAAATATCACAGATTGTTTCTGACTATTCGCAGACACAGCTCTAAGTGGAAGTACACCCCGTAGTGCAGCCCTGATGCCAACATAGTTTTTGCCATTTATTTTTAGGTGGAGTTCATTCTGAGTGAAAAAAATAAATACAGTAATACATTTTGGCAGAACCTATACTCAAGCCCCTGAAAACTGCAGCAGTAGGATGAGGGGCAATGGTTTTCAACTAGAGCAGGGTAGATTTAGACTGGGTGTCAGGAATAAGTTCTTTACTCTGAGGGTGGTGGAACACTAGAGAAGGTTGCCCAGGGAGGTGCTGGAGGCCCCATCCCTGGAGACATTCAAGATCAGGCTGGATGGGACTCTGAGCAACCTGCTCTGGTTGCAGATGTCCCTGCTCCCTGCAGGGGGGTTGGACCAGATGACCTTGAAAGGTCCCTTCCAACCCAATCCATTCTATGATTCTAAATGAAGCTTCAGCTTTTACATTGAGAGCACTCCCGTACTTCTATTTTGGGGAGAGTTCAGTCAGCCCCTTGACCGTAATTCCTATCGCAATTTGACTAATTCCTACTGTACACTCACAGGAGCTCAGCTCCAGGAGGTATGGCTGCTTCATCTTTCTTGCTGTGCTCAGGGATGGAAAGCAGAAACCAGCACAGGGGGTGACCTCGTCCATGACAACAGTCACAGTATTTTCAAAAGCAGCCTGGAGAAAAACAGATGCCACAGTATTTCAGAAGGATATGGTTACTTAGATGCTTTATTCTCTCTCTCTTAACCCTAACATACCCATGCGATCAATTTCTGATGAAGCACACATAACATGTTTCATTATTACTTATGTAAGACATTTAAGTAGCACCTATCAGCATTTCCAAATTACTACATTTCACAAGGCCCCCACTAGCAAAACAACCTGGTATCTAGGGAGAAGTCAGAGGAGACTTCTCTGGGCATCTGAGTTAGCAGATTTATGACAGAACTAAAAAGACTGTGTACAATTCAGATCACAAAGCTGTTCATGATAAAAAAGCCAACACTAAAGAAGAGTTGGCTTCTTTCTTCCCAATTTCAGTCTAACATAGATACTCAATTTGCTTCAGTCCTAGAAGAGTACAGAGGAACAAGTTGGCAGATGAGGCCTTAAGTTATTTCTAGTATATCCTGAAGCAGAATGGCTCATAAAGGGAGTTAAGTCTGAAGCTACATTTATTATTTACCAGAAGTAACCAATTATAATAATGAACAGCCAAAGTGCATCTGAAGCAACATACATATGCAATTTGACATTTTCAGCGCTGTGTAATAGACCTAACAGGAATTTTCCTATCAAACACAGAAAAGCATTTTGCGGGTCAGCCAAAGCCAGAGCCCCACTTCAGCACGGCAAATAGCACTACACAGTAAGGGGACTTTGGTTTGAAATGCCTTATGCTTCGTGGATGCTGCGGTCTTTGCATGATTTTCGGGACAGAAAAGGGCCCAGCACATTTCCTGAACAGTCGAAGGGCTGGTGCGAACCAGCACAGGTTCCTCGCGGAATGGCAGAGAAACGTGCTGATGACAAAGAGCCCAGGCTTCCCGTACTTCTGCAAGGGTACTGTGTGCGGAGGGAAACCCGTTACCGGAAGGTACCAGATGTTTCTAAAAGGTCCAGCAGTCAAAGATGAAATTTAACATCACTGTGCCCATTTCTGGCTCAAGGTTCCACAGACAGCCCCTTCACCTTTCCACAAGGTGACCGCAGCCCCTCGCCTGGCCGCGCTGCATCCTTTGTGGAACAAAAACCAGACAGGAGGCTGACTTCAGAACTGAAGAAGAAACAGCAGACTTGGCAGAAACCCTCATCTTCCTCAGAGGCACCACCAGCAAACGATACCAGCCAAGGCATCATTGTGCTCAAGAACAAAAACAGTGTCTGGGCTAAGCAAAAGAAGTATCTTTACTTCTCCCACTGCAGACAAAGGAATATATTCTCTCCACATTTCACTGCGTGCCAGAAGTGGTTGCCTCTGGAGGTCAAAGATACCAGTTTAGTGGAACTTCCAATAAACAACAGTTTTCACAGGCCTTCCAATGGCAGCACAAAGGCACAGAGACACTTTTACTGCTCCTGTACCCATCACCCATCACCACAACATGGAGAGCAAATCCCTGTTACCACCACTGGCCAGTGAAGCAAAAGCAAAGGCACCAGAGCAAAAAGCAGCCATCCTGGCGAAGCCTTCCAATGAGAACTGGGTTTGCTTTCAATATAGGAAGGGGTTTATCAGCTGCAACTTAGTGCACTGGAAAAGCACGGATCTGAGGTGCATTAAAGCCACGTATGGAACTACAAATAATAGTAAAAAAAAAAAAAATCACAAAACACTAAAGGGGAAGGAAAGAAACAATACTCACGGATCTGTGAACAAAAAATACACACCATGGTATATGACTACTGTATGAAAGCTAAAAACAAATACACAGCCAAAGCAGGAAAATGATAAACGACGTCTTACTGCGACTCACTTCATTGCTGAGTCCAAACCTCACCCCCTGAAGTATCAGGGAATAGGATGCATGAAGGATGAACCTTCAGAGGAAGCGAGTGCTTTCTTATTCTTTCTCCAGATGAAAAAAAGGACAATACTTTTATGTAAAAGCCAACAATCACACTACATATAATAAATCTTCAGGGACCTTTTAAAAATGTTATTGTTCTGCCACTTGGTGCAGAAGTCCCCTGAGCTACAGGTAAATATCCGAGCAGTCAGTATTTAAGCAAGAATTATCAGAGCGGCGGCATCTGATACCCTCTCAAACTGTAACGTATGCACATCCTTGCAGGGTTCAATATTGATTTAAAAGAAATTACTGCTGCAAGTAAATGTCAAGTCATCACTAGTAGACTACTGAAAAGATACTAAACCTGAAATTCTCAACTGTTGCTGTCGTTTTGACCTTACCAGGAAAATACAGATCATAACACCGGACTAAAACATTTATAAAATGCCACTACAGACATACTCACTGCACTCACACCGGGCTGTTTCTGGGTAAGGGTGGATTCAGCGGTTTAGCACCTATCCACATACACAAGCTTCTGACATTCAGTACCTCTTGGAAAGGAGCCTTCTATCAAGTCTACTAATGGGTAGATTTTTTTTTTAAGAAAGCTGTTAAGTCTTTTCTATGCAAGTGCCTCCGTGCTTATGGAGTCTTAATATTGTCTGTTTTGTCTCCAATCTGAATTGGTCGAATTTGCATTCCTAGGAGTTGGATCTTCTCCTGGTTTTGACTGCTAACATTGTACTAACTTTGCACTATGAAAAGGTATTCCTCCTTCCCCAGCACAACGTTTGTCAATCAAAATAAACTCCTCATCTTCCTCCCGGCTGACAATGTTTACTCGGGCTGCTTTAATCCCCAGCGCCCATGTGGCTACTCTTGGTCGCTCTTCACGATCTCTTCTGAACTGCTTTGTCAAATTCTCCCCAGCCTGTGGGATGGATACTCATATGACTGAAGTCAGAGTTTGTAGAGACACAGATAAAACCTTGTGACTAGAATGTGTCAAATGCGTTAGCAACATAAAATCCATAAACATAAAATGCAAGGCTTTTTAATCGTCATTTAAAAACCCTAAAGATTTCATTTCTGCTAGTCCCATCGTTGTTGTGCAACAGAACAAATGAACTTTCTCCATTACAACATGCAACTGATTAAAAGTAGAACCAATTAAAAGTATTGCAAATGTTATTTACCCTCTTAGAAGGAAAAACCGCTCCGCAGTCCCACAGTAGTTTGTTTTTTTTTCCTAAAAATGTTAACCCCTCACTTCACAACACTTAGAAGACCCTAGACTATCTTCCAAACAAAGTACTCACTTTTTTTTGGACTAAAATGTACGGCAAATTAAAGTGGGCTCTTCCAGCCAGTTCAGTGTCATCACTCAGGAAAGAACAGAGAAGCTTCTGCATTTTGCTGCTTCTCTAGGTAACTGTTGTTTGTTCATCCTCGGGCATCCATCAGAGAAGTCTAGCATTTGAAACACAATTTCCATGTTAAGATTCCTTACCAAAGTTGAACTGTTTACATGACACCATAATGTCACCATTTTATTGGTACAGGTATTCATCAAAAATATTATCTGTTATGTGAATAGCGCTTCTTTCAACAAGGATAAGAGAGGCATGGCATGAAAAAAACCTGTGGTTTTCTCAATCTCCTTGCAATAATATCAATGAAAAATATGAAGTCATATGACTAAGGGTTTCTCTTTAAATAAATAAATAAATAAAAACCCCAACAAGGTGAAGTTTCATTATGTGCTATGACCTAGAGGCACATAGCTGTATGAGACCATAGTTATACGGGTTTCAGAAGGAAACTTTCTGTACAATTTCAGAGCTGCAATAATGAGATTAATTAGTCCCAAAGACCAATTTGGTCTATTTTCTCATTAAATGGTATAGGTACAACAGGCTGTAAATATCCTGCTAATACTATGTAACTGTCTGGAGGGGGCCACACAGAGGAGATAGTCCAGGCCAGAGTTCTGTGAAGAGATTGTTGCTAGGGTCTCTTTGCCAGCCTGTTTATGGACACAGGGACATCCACACACAAGGACAAAGAGCGTCGGCACACTTCGTTTAGGTCTCTAAGCCAACCAAAGTCTCTACGCTTTTGTAGTCTAGGCAGACTTTCAACCGCCAGCCTACCAGGGAAAACGCAGGCTCCACTACTCCAACTTCAGTATTGGTCACAGAGCGCCTTAGAAACAGTTTTGGCTTCTGAACAGCTCCTGCTAGATCAGACTTACAAGATCTTTTCTTGATATATTAATCTTACATACAGATCAAGCCAAGACTTGAATGAAGAAACTGCAGATGCCATGGCTCGTGTGGAGGTAAGGTTTCTGGATCCAGAGAGAAACAGGAGCCAACACAGGTCCTACACCCATTTTTACTGCCATGCAACATTTGAAGAATCCCTTCTTCCCTCAACTGCCACTGTCCTGCAAACCCTGCCATACAGGTAAAAGCAAACACCGCCCCAAGCATCCTAAAAGATGGCCTGTTAATGGTCCAGTTCGGTCTTTGAAAATCAAACAGCCCCCTCAAAAGTCGTAGGAAACACCTTCTCTTCCAAGTTACCAGGATACTTTATAAGAATTCTTTCTTCCTCTAGTCATCCAACCACTTAACACAACAGTCTTAAAAAGAGGTCATTGAGACCAAACATCACATACTGTTCAATGTTAACTTCTCCTATAAGATAAGGTGACAATTATCCACACCCTGACACTTAGTGCTGCTCTAAGCACTGCAGGTTGTGTCAAACTGACTGTGCCTCTCAGACTGCCAAGAACCAGCAACCGACTCTGCTCTCGGAAAAGGCACTCCCAGAAGCACCATGGCACCATGTCCTTGTCCATCCCCCAAGAGCCATGCAGGCCTAGGCTGCTCTGGTAGGACTCCACAAGGCTTTAGGGCAGAATCCTCCTCTTCTGCGGCCAGAGGCTCCAGCCAAAGTCTTCCCAGCATGTCTCGAGCTGAGTTTCTTTGAGTATTCATATTCCTGTATTTGCTTTTCTACTGCAGAAGATCATGATGTCCTCAGCATGTTCTGTATATGTTTGACAGCCATACTGAATCCAAGCCATAAAAAATACTGGCTAGCAATTAGAAGCCCTAGCTAAGATTCCTGAAAGAAAACTAGATTGTTATACACAGGCCTAAAATGAGCAATTCCCTGCTGCATTCCACCAAGTGCAGTTAAATGAAACCTCTTCCAGTTTTTCAGTGTATGTTTACCCCAGTAATATAACAAAAGACCAGAAATCACCCCGTAGAGAGCAACCGTGTTTTGGAAATGCCCCCCCACACCACCAGAGTCAAGGAGAGAATCAGGGGCCCTCGTTACCCATCAGGAAAAGCTCTTAACACGCCAATAAAAGACTCCTGCATCCAGACCTCACGGCTGGGGCTACTGACTGCAACGAGGTTCTCAGGAAGAAAGGGGGTGAAAAGAAGGTGAGGGAGGAGAGAAGGCAGAACGGGATCATCGTGAGTTTGGCAAAAATGAAGCTCACCCGCTGGGAAGGTAGGGGAATATACATGCATAATTTCACAAGGATTAAGAGTTTGTGTCAAATCTGTGATGTGCTGTGGTGAATTCTTATACTGCAGTGAGTCATCTCGTCTGACAGTTGCCGGGGAATTAAAGCAGATATTTTTAAAAAATTATATGTCCTGCTCGACGCGTTATACAAATAGCCTCTTAAAAAATTAAAATGCAGTCAATGCATTTTTAAGTATAGAAGAGCTATGGCACATTTAGGATTCTCTGTACTGCACCACAAACATCCATTCTGAGCTATGAAAACCTAAAGGAGTCTATTGATGTCCCTTCAGAGAAATATTGATCTTTCTGCTGCTCCCGATTCAAATCCTGCATCAAGAATTAGTTTGTTCTATCTGCCTTTTATACAGCAGGAAAATATTTTTTTTCCTGAGAAAAGTTAAACACAAGAAAGAGTTGTGCTAAATGTGAATTCCTGCGATACCAAAGGATATTTGGTTCGCTAGAATAAAGACTATTCCGATCAAAATGACAGCACTCCCCTCACGATGGAGTAACAAAGGCAGGTCAGCACCCTCCCAGAGACAGGCGGCGTGCTGACTCCCAGCCCCAGGTGCCCATCCCGCTGCTGCCTGCCAGGGGAAGCAGCGCTGGCTTCTCCTCCCGGCCCGGAGCCGCACAATCGCACAGAGTACCCTGAAGCTGCAAAGGGCAGCTCCTCACAAGGCGTGCTCCCCTCAGAGATACTTCGCTTGCTGCCTGTTTTGCCTATAAAGCTGACACCCCACTGGCAATTTTCACACATCCTCGGGAAAAGTTTTTCACGTCTGCCTGTTGTGTAATAGGGTGAAGATCATCTGAATGATCCATTAAGCGTAACCCCTGGGCACCACTGCTGCTCAGCACCAGCTGGCAGTAAAGGTGTATTCACAGCGTGCCTGCGGGACAGCGGTGCTGGGAACATCCTGGAGATTTGCATGCTCCTATTTTACAAGGCATTACACTGTACTCAACTGCATGAGTGACGCAGAGTCCTTCCAACACAATACCACCCATTAAAAGCCCTTAAGTCCAAACAGCACAGTAAAGGGAAGCACGTATATAATATTTTTTTTTAAAAAATAGAAAATAAAAAGGCCACAACTTGAAATTCCAGTGCCTGTGCGATTATTAACTCCTCAGTGAATTTAGCCTGGTTTTACAGCAATCGAGTTCCTGTCCCTCTCCAACCCGAGCACCACCCAAGAAACAAAACAGCTGATGAGAGGACCTTCATCTTATGAAGAAAGGCTTCTGCTGCCAGCACTCTTGATTTTAGAATTCTCATTGTATTTGGAGTATTTTCTTAAAGCCTTAGATTTGTGTGTAACTTAGATGAAAATCTCAGCTTTATGTATTTTCAGTAAATTAGTCCTTTCTTTGACAGACAAAAAAAAATGAAAACATGAGCCAGCTGCACCCTAATGGCTCAAAAAATGAGAAGCAAATGCGAGTATTGAATTTCTTTGTTCATTTCTCACCTAAACTCAAAGTATTAACACTTTGTCATTGCACAGGTGATACCCACTTGCTAAGCAGAGCACTGTCTCTCCAGGAGTGAATTAAAAGTGACTTTGCATCCCAAATCACAGAGGTGCGCTAGTTACTGAAATGTTCACACTTTGAAAGCTCTCCATGGGTGAAGAGGCAGCTGGCAGATGTTATGGAGAAATACCAGCTAGCTGCGCTAACTGAAGTTCTCGGTAACTAGATGCAGGCGACAAAAGTCAGAACTTAAACCTAATAAAATAGTAAACCTGGCCAGACAATGACCCAACCAACCCGAACAATATTACTGAATATAATCAAACCAGTCAGTACAGTGAAAGCTGAGGACCACGTTAATTAGCTGAGTACACGTCCAGTGCCTTTGGGAAAAAGTAACCACTCATTAAAGATCTGCTGAAAGTGCCCTTTGAAGAAAAATTTGGACTTTAAAAATCAAACCCCAACAAAAACAAACAAACAAAACAACAACAACAAACCCCTGCCATGCCTCATATGTTTTAACACAGAAAAGGACTGGAACTACAGTACGGAATAGCGGGAGAGCAGTTTCTGAGCAGGATGGTTTTCACATTTTCCATGTGGCGCCTGTGGTTCTTGAGTGTTTCTGCCATTATCTGACGCTTGGATACAGTGCTGGAAGAACGATACAGCAACTTTTCCCAATTCGTTTTGGGTCAGGAAGTAACTGAAGAGCAATATAACCCTGTACACCCTTAAACTGAGAGGAAAATGAGAAAGTATTTGGGGGACCTTTTTTAAAAAATAATAATAATTCTTAAGTGTTTTAAGAATGGAACAATTGTAGGATTACAATTTTTAATAAGACAGCACGTTTTAGGATTCCTGGTTCTATTAAATCAGTTCTTCAGTTAACAACCCCCAAGCTATTCTAAAAAACAAGATGATTCATCTATTTCCACCCAGTACAATTTTATACGTCGTTAGAAAACTAAAGCCTCGTAAAATCCTGAGCAGCCCTCAAGAACAACTACTGCAGAGTGACAAGCTGATTGCATCAGCCTAGAAGGGCGACAGTTTTGAGCAATCCAAGTTTTTGTGCACTCAGTGGAAACGACTGGAGTGTCACAGAACATGTATGTAACACACCAGCATCCGGCATATTCACCCAAACACGGCAAAGCAAACGTCTGTAGAGTATCTACTGTGATAAGGGTAATTCCACAGCTTCTAATATTCATAAAACTTAAGCTGCTGCTGCTGCTGCGCCGCTGCATTCTGAGAAACGCAGCAGCAATTTCCCTCTCCCAAAATGAAGTGAAAACACTGTCAAGAAGTGTGCTGCTGATGCCGTAAGCTGAGCATAACTTTACGTGCCGCCACATCATTGTCAGCACTCATCAGGGCACTAGGCTACCTCCATCACTCCCTCCTCGCATGAGGCGAGCTACCAGCACCCAGCCACAGAGGACACCGGGAAGCCTGCTGATTCTGACCCATCTTCACCTTCCAAACCTTAATAATGAAACTAACAAGATCTAAAATGGTTATTCTAATTTGCATCCACAGTATATTTTAAATCTCTATGTTTTAACATAAAAAAGCCCGTTCAGACCACAACAAAGGGCATGCGGCTTGCCCAAAATAACCAGCGGGTTAGGACCGCCACAAAGGTGATCTCAGCAGAACGCCGAGTGAACACCTTCCTGAGGAACTGCACCTCCCTCGCAGCCCACAAGCTCTGCAGTTCTGCCTGAGCACTCGCAAAGAAAAAAAAGAGGCACTTTGCCCTACCATCTCAAGGGCATGGGCACGTGGCTACCTGTCCGGCAGCCACTTCCTGAGGTTCTCCTGCCAGCATCCCTGCCACAGGCCAGGCTACGCCCAGTGCGCAGCTCAACGAGGAGCTCAGAACTTGGCAACAAGGCCGTGGAGGGGAGGAGGCGGGGACACCACGGCCAAATTTAAGTGTATGATGACTACCAGTGAAAGCTGTAATTACAACATCTGCACAGCGCCCGCCGTGCTAGTGACAGAGTAACTAGCAGTCTGGTCACACGGACACCAGCTATGTTATGTTGGGTTTAAAGATGCACTGCGTGGGTAGGACCCGCGCTATCACACAAGACGTTTCCAAGAGCTGGGAAGGAGACAGCTTTAGCTCACCACCAAGAAACGCTCTTGCAATAACCCCGCCGGTGCTCCCCTCTTTTCCACAAAGCAGCAGCTTCTTACAGAAGCTGTTCCTAAAGCTGCACTCCCCATAACAGGTCTTGGCACCAGAGAACCGGGTTGCTTCGGTAGAAGCAGCAGCTGTCAGACCCACAGATTTCAGTGGCACCAGAACTGGAAAACTCACACTTGCAAACAATACAACAAACCAGTTCAGGCATCAGTCATGTGAAAAACATTTTCCTAGCAAGTCTGACTCAGGAAAGCACTTTAAAAAGGGGCACAATTTACAGCAGTCACTCAGCTCCCAGTGTCATCAGTAAGACCCAAACGCGTTTAAGCGTGCAGTAGCATACTGTCTTCAACAATTTACTGCTTGGCAAAGGCAGCAGAGACACCCCAGCACGTCACGAGCATAGCACGCGTTAAAGCCTCAGCCCCGGGAACTGCTGTGTACATCACAAGCGTATCATCCCAGAGAACGTACTCCACTGAAGCCACCGGGCTGGCTCGTTACGGCCAACTGCAGCACGCGCACAAGGTGCTGCGTGTTTGGAGCACGAAGACGCACAAAGCTGCCGTGAACACCACTTAACGCGGAGTTATCCCAGCCAGAGTACAACCAGCCTTCTTCGGCGCAACAGAACTGTACAGACTTCTGATCCACTGCCTGCAGGGATCAGTCTGGGGAGCTGCAGCGTGGGTGCCTACAGGTAGGAGCTTTAACAAGTGAACAACTTCACTGTCTCGGGCAGTGAGCACTGTCACCCACCTGACTAAGAACACATCAAGAGTGGCCTGGGGGAAGACTCTAAACCGGGATGCTGACCCTTTCTCCATTCATCTCCCAAGTCCAACAGATCTTCACCTAGGCTGCCATAGTCAGACAACACCAGCCATCCTGTCTGCTGGGTGTAACGTCAGTGGCACAGAAGGGAAGACATTTTCAGTGGGCTAAACTCACTCCAGCTCTAGCTGCAGGGGAGTTACAGCAGTGCAGATACAGATGTCCAACTGCAAATCACGTCCCACTTCCTCGGAGCCTTCTTGGATTATGCTTACAGCAACAGAAACTACACCGTAAAACCGCCTTACAACTTCAGTACGCTGAACTGCTGCATTTCGATTGAAGGTCTACGCCAATTTGACTTTGGTCTTCTGCAAACATTTACTAACAGATGTTTTAATTAGTATCTGGTTGGTGTGATGACAATGACGTGATACACACCAAGAAGCCTTTCCTGCAGAAGGCGAGAATGTTACGTATACCGCGTTATAAACAGTCCTTCCTCCCACCCTCACTACCACAGATAAGGGCCAATCGACGGGCAGTGCATCACAGCACGGCAATACTGCGTTTAACTCCTCTTATTTCGGGTTTTCAGGGCGCCCTCGGGAAGGGGGAGGCACAGAAATGAGAGCCACAAGCAATCCCAGCAGCTGATTCTCCTCTTCACCCTCAAAGTGTTAAAAGGAAAATACAATGTCAACATCAGCTCCTCCCTGCTGATGAAACTGGCTCGAGCGCATTTTACTTTCTGGCTTGGAGCCCTTACAAACCGTTACAGAAAGACTGAAAGACAGACAGACAGCTCGATATATCGACCGCTTCCAATAACTAATTTGGGACACACTGGGTCATAGGCCCCTTCTGTTAAGTGCTGTGGCCTCTCAGGGGTGAATGAGCCCCGATACTTGGGGAGGTTTATTTAAAAAACGGGGGCAGATAACAGCACATTTGCATTTCAGGAAAGCGCCAACCCTAGCATCAGTGTATATAAATACTCCCCACTCCCATCCTCGGGGAGGAACAGATTACATCCGATACACTGGAGTCGTCTCCGAGACTGATGGCACTCTGGGCGCTCAATCGCCATCCACCAGGGATCCTGACAGGCACTAATCGCTCCCTGCCTCGCGGTCCTGAACCGGAGCTGACACACATGGAAACGCGGAGCTGGAGCCAGGCTGAGGAGAGGAGGGCGGGCTGGGGCTCCCGCTCATCCTCCCAGCCGCGGCAACAGCGATATGCGGGGTTGTAACGGGAGCCTTCCCAACGCCGGAACCGGCGGAGCATCAAAATCAACCACGCCAAGAAAATCACCACAGGCTTTCAATTATGCATATGTAAAAAAAAATAAAATTAATCTTTAAAATCCTGCCATA
>JAAGNO010005200.1:14431-29758 GCA_033439905.1 Ceryle rudis | reverse complement strand
CGTGATGCCGCCTTTTCTGTTCTCTGCAGCCTGAACGTGAACAGGTATCCCCCTGCCAACTACGACCAGGTGCACTTACACCCCCACCTGTTCCCGGAGCAGCCTCGCGTTTCCCCCAGCAACTACAGCCCCGCAGGAGGAGTTGGGTTCCCTCCGACTCAGCAAGCCCTGAAAGTCCCGCAGCTCGACCAGTATCCCAGTTTCCCTCAAAATGCACATCAGCAACAGCAGCACTACACTGCATCGGCACTACAGCAAGCACTGTTGTCCCCGACGCCCCCCGACTACAGCCGACACCAGCAGGTACCGCACATCCTCCAGGGACTGCTCTCCCCCCGGCACTCGCTCACGGGGCACACGGACATGCGGCTGCCCCAGGCGGAATTTGCACAGCTCATCAAACGGCGGCAGCAGCAGCAGCAGCAGCAAGAATTCCAAGAGTTGTTCAGGCATATGAGTCAAGGGGATGCTGGGAACATGGGCGCCAGCGTGGGACAGAACCTCTCGGAGCGCCAGTCGTTGTCTTTGCCTTATCAGAGTGCCGACACGTACCACCCGCAGAACAGCCCCCAGCACCTCTTAAAAATCAGGGCGCAAGAATGTATCCAGCAGGTCCCCGCGCCGGTGCCGCCGCACGGATACGTCCACCAGCCCGCCCTGTTCCACTCGGAGAGCATGGAGGAGGACTGCGCGGGCGAGGGGGCCAGGGACAGCTTTCCAGACAGTAAGAGTTCGAACACATTGACCAAAGGTTGCCACGAGACCCCTCTGCTCGTAAACGCAGGAGGGCACGGGGACCCCGAATCCTTGCTAGGAACTGCTAATCACGCGCAGGAGCTGGGGACGCAGCAGTACCGGCACCAGCCCGCGGCCGCGTTCAGTCGGAATAAGGTGCCCAGCAGAGGTAAGGCTTTCCCTGGCGCCCAGGAGACGAGGCGCTCTGCCGCGCTGGCCGCGCGTCCCCGAGCGCCCAGGCGCCGCTCGCCTTGCTGCCGCAGGACCCCGTCCCTCCCGGCGCTCCGAGGCTTTCCTGACGTAGCTTGCATAGCGCGGAGTTACCTACGGTCTTTAGATTCTTTAGATTTTTGCGGCCCGAAGTGAATTGCAGGCACAGTCCCTCTAATAAACGGCGTTATGTAAGGAGGGGACCCGATCGGCTGCTGCTCTTGGGAATTTGACCCACTTCTGCAGGCAGGCAAAGAGCAGTCCCCAGAGCGCTGCCACCTTCTCGGGGTCTGAGGGCCGAGGCCGCCTGGCAGCAGCTTCTCTGGCGCTTTGGGGAGCAGCGGCAGCGGTGAGGCCCCAGCCCTGCTTCAGCTAGACAGTCTAACGAGGGCCCTTTCTGCTGGTTGGAAGCAGCTGCGCCTTTGCTCCTTGGCGGCCGCGCTGGCAGCAGAGCGCTGCGAGAGAAATTCCTGCCGGAGCTGTAATTACAGGCCCTCTCTGCATGAAAAACCTCCTCCCAGCCCCTTGCGAAGAGGCCTTTGAAGAGAGGTCTTCCTGGCTGAGCTGGGCAGATCAGTATTCACTGCAGGACCCGCTCTGAAGCCACCCGCTTGCCCTTGGCACAGAGGACTCTGCTGCGGGGGAGCAGTGTCCCGGGCGCAGGAGGCACAGCTTTGTTTGCGGACACAGGCCGGGGCTGTTAGGAAAGTTCTGGGTTGGAACAGGTTGGCTCGGAGGGCAGCGCGGGCTCGCCAAGCCCCGGGCCCCCCGGCGCGCGGGCGGAGCGTGGGGACGAGGCAAAGCTCTTCTGAAGTCGTCTTGAGTTTTGGGTTATCCCCGCGTTTGCTGTCGGCCCTCAACTTCCCTGCCCCGTTGGAGGCACGGAAGGGAAGAAGAGGCCCGGGTTAGGTGGAGTGGGGAACTCTGGAGATGCGCTCCGTACCAAAGCATGAGTTGGCATCTCGCGGCCGTGGACCGTTAGATGAACAGCAAGGCCTGATGAAGTCAGGAGCTAAATTTCTGCCCGTGTCCTGGTGGTGCTAGAACCGGTTACACAAGGGAAAAGGACTTTAGACTGCAAGACTTTGTAAATGAGTAAAAGCAAGTAAATGTTTACAAATAGTGTTGTGTAAGCTCTTCTGACAGGGCTGTTTGGAGGCCTCGGGTAGTAAACTGTCCTGAGAGGTGGCCGCTCGCCCTGCTGTCCTCCTGCCTTCAATAACCCACTTGGAATCAGGCCTACGCTGTGCTGGTTCAGGGCAGAGCAACATGTAAGCAGCCTGAGTGCCCTGCCCCGCCATCCTGTCCTGCAGAAGGCTGTGTGTGTGCCCTGCAGCATGCTGCAGCCCCTCCTCAGAGGGGGGGATCTTCTCTCCTGCCCCAGCTCGCCACGCGTGTTCTCCCCAGAGCCGACTTTGCGGTGGCTCGGGAGTATTTGAGCCTTCCGAGGGCGCGCGTTGACCCTGGTCAAAAAGCTCTGTCTTGTCCAGTAAGCATCTGTTGGGGACCGTGAGAGTGTTGACCAAATCTGTCTTTAGGATGTGACTAAACCGCCTTTCAGCGGCTCTGCTCCAGTTTTGCTCCAGCCATGGCCGGGCCGGGAATGCTGCCCATGGGAAACCTGCCTCGCCTCCTGCCCACGGTGCCAGCGTCACATGCTGCTCCGACACAAAGGCCGCCTGGCGCGGGAGCCGCAGACCCCGTGGACGTGGGGATGAAAGGCGCTGCTGGGGCGAGGAGAGGGGCGTGAATTCAGGCCGCCCTGTCCCTCGGCCTGAGCTACAGCCCCAGAGATTCTCCGCTGGCACCGGGTGTCTTTTGGGTCGGGGCTCTTCCCAGCCCAGGGGGCTCAGCCCGTGGCTGCTCCGGGGCTGTTTGCGGAGCTGGAGGAGCGAGCAGGCTGCCGGCCCCGAGAACCGTTCCCACAGTTGGAGCGGCCTCCCGAGCAGCGCGTGGGTGGCACGGCTCCGCCAACATCTGTTACCTCATGTTTTCCTTCGCGCCTTTCCGGGAAGGCTGGCTGTTAACCGCTCGTAACCCCGCGGCTGCGCGAAGGAAGGGGGAGGCTGGCTGCGGCCCCCGCTGCCCCAGGACCGCGTTCCCGCGGGGCTGCGCGGCTCCCAGGCAGGCAGGGTGCGGCGAGCACTGTGCTGGCCCTGCTTGCCCGCCCGGCAGCCATCGGGGGAGCCGGGGCGGCAAACTGGGACAGGACCTCGTTCGGGTGCTGGTAACTTTGCAGACAGGCCACTTCAGGGAGCATCTGGCCGCTGGAGTGCCGGCCAGGAGATGTGGTGTCCGGGCAGAGCGGGGAGATGGCTTCCCGCTGGCCAGAGCCCCACGAGAGCTGACAGCTGTGGCTGAGGGACCTACTTGGGGCTGTGTCATCCCGGGGCAGCTCCCCACTGCCGGTGGCCACGTTGGCATGTTTGTACTCAGCGGGACCGCTCGCTGTTTACGTGCGTGGGAGCCGGTCACAGGCTTCTCCCTACCTCAGGACTTTATTCAAAACATCATGAACTTGATGACGAGAGGTTTTGCCTGATAGGAATGTAGCCTTTACCCTCGGTCAGAAGAGCTTGCGGTGCAGATGGACTTTGCCAGGCAGAACACTCGTGTGCTCCTGCAGCCAGATTGTGGGAGGGCAGGGAGAAGTCATCTGATAAAAGTGAACATCCTGGCCAACTCTTCAGCAGGATTGTGTTGCTGACAATTGCCAAGGGGCCCTGCTAGAACATCCCGTGTCAGAGGCTGTGCGGAGGCTCTTGTGTAACCATGTGGGCAGCGCAGGGGGGAGGGGGGAGGTGAGCTAGGGCCAGGGGCAGGCGGAAAGGGTCTGGGTCCTGGGACGGGGTGCCCCTGCCCCTCCAATTTGGGGCTGCCTCGGTAGGCCCCCGTGGAGGCAGATAGCCTTGGGATCTTCAGGATCTTGGGGCTCCCCAAGTGCTGGCTGGGGGGCCCTGGTGCAGCGTCACTTCAGCGAGGGCAGCCAGGGGTCCTTGCCATATGCCAGCAGTGAGCGTCAGCTCAGGCCCTCGCCCCCTCTGTTGCGCTGAGCTGCGGGTGCCTTCTCCTCATCTGTCGTTCTTCTGTCTCCTCAAGAGTCCATCGTCGGGAACTGCATGGACAGGAGCTCCCCTGGCCAAGCCATGCAGGTGCCTGACCACAACGGCCTGGGCTACCCGGCGCGACCCGCCTCCAGCGAGCACCCGCGGCCCAGGACCCTGCAGCGACACCACACCATCCAGAACAGCGACGATGCCTACGTAGGTCTGAGGCAGGGCTGAGGGCAGCGCGGGGGCCGTGTACGAGGTGTCACTCCGGGAGGGAGCGTCCCGCTTGGTGGGGCTGCTGGCGAAGACGAGCGCGGGGACGCTTCAGCGCGGCCCACTTGCTAAATACCGAGAGCGTTTTAGCGAAGGCCGCTGCGGCCGTGGTCTTCCTCCACGCGTGGCTGGCCCCTGCTGCTCTGGCTTCTCTTCTGTCCCCCCAGGGTCCTTTCATGGAGCAGTCTGGGCTGGCCCAGGCCTGGCTCCGGCCACAGAGGGCTTTGCAGGCACACCAAGCCCAGCTGTGGGCTCTGCAGAATGGGGTGGCTGCGGCAGCCTGGGCTGGGACCGAGGTCAGAGCGTGGCTGCCCCGCTCTCCCAGGGCCCCTGGGACTGTCCTGCCCAGACCGCGATGGCTTCTGGGCTGCAGCTCCCCTCTGCCATGGCCAAGAAGGGCTCTTCCCCCGTTAGCTCAGCAGAGGTCTGGAAGGGACTTGAGCCATCCAGCCTGTTCTTAAGTTGAGGGGACATCAGCTGCCCCATGGGCAGTTTTTACTCAAACTCACTCTGAAAGCTGCCAGAAGCTCCCCAGGCAGCCTGTCAGAGCTGGGGGAGCCACAGGGTGCCCCATCCCAAGCTCCTTTGACTCATGTCCTGCTGTTCCTGCAGGTGCAGTTGGACAACTTGCCTGGAATGAGTTTGATGGCAGGAAAAGCCCTGAGCTCTGCTCGGATGTCCGACGCCGTCCTCAGCCAGTCGTCGCTGATGGCCAGTCAGCAGCTGCGCGACAGGGAGAGCGAGGGTAAGGACCCGGCCAAGGCGCCCAGGTCTGGCCACGGGGCTGGGGGCTGCTGCCGGGGGGCCAGGAACCGGGTGCACTGGCTTGATATCGCGCAAGGGCACCTCTGCTCCCAGAGAGCAGTGCCTGATGGGGGGGGGGGGTGCGGCGGGCGGGGTGTGTCTTTTACTGAACGTCTCAGTCTTTCAGATCAGCAAGATGCAGAATGTGAAGTACAGTGGTAGAGCTGTCAATGGGAGAATTACATTTACCCATCATTTGAAGGATACCAGTCCTTAACACAGCTTTTGTTTCTAATGCGGTAATGAGATGGTTCTGTTGTGGAAATGTATTAAGGACTCATGTCATGAATCACCCATGCACACACAAGTCCTAGATCTGTGGTATAACCATGTTTAAAACACATTGTAAGCATGCTATAAATTGCTTAATAGGACTATTCAAATGAGTAACATCCTTCACCAGCTTAAATATTTGCAAGATCAGGGTCTTGTATGACAGACTGAAATACTTTCCTCAATCCTGGAAGCACAAGCTGTAGTCTTATTTTCATTAAAGAAATATGTATCAACATTAAAAAGTGAGTATATTAAATATTTTTTGAAAAAAACAAACTTGAGGTGGATTTCAATGTAGTCCAGATTTCTCTACAGATCTAGATAAATAGATTTAAAAAGATATTATAGGTTTTTTCCAGGTGAAAAGGAAATCTACAACTACATAATTAATTTCAGATGTACTCATTTAGCTGTTTGGTTGTTTTTGGAAGTAGTCATCATTCTGCTCTAGCAAATTACATAGATTCCTTACTTTGAATGCTAAATTAAAAGCCAGGCATGCTTGAAGACCAGCATTTCCTTGATTTTATCAATTCTTTCCGTATTCCAAATCTGGAACTAGAAGCAAGACATGAGAAATTTAATCTAGGTTATTACCAGATTTTAAAAATGGATTTGAAAGACAAAACATTAACTTCATAATCTGAATGTGGGCCAAGCTATGAGCTCTTCTTATGGTACTTCTAAAAATTAAAGGCATTAAGTTTAATACAAAAAAAAATAAAGCAATAGTATTTCCAAAATCTACACTTTTAATTTTTTTTTTTTAATATTTACTGGCTACATTGAAATGAAATACTTCATTTGAGAAAGCATTGAAATTAATCCTGTACTGTCTGCCTCTGGAAGAGTCTTCACAGTCAGTAGAAGACTTTTATGAGATAGAAAATGTTCTCTTTTTTAATCCCGCATGATTAGACAGCCAGATTGTTTTCCTCTCGTGATATTTTTTATCACCTTGTAAAATTTGATCTTCACTGGATTTTGATAAATGAACCACACCATATCTCAAAGATCATGTATTGTAAGCATTCATTTCTTACAGCAGACTAGCCATAGTGTCTTTAACCAGGTTGTTCACTCTCCAACTAGATGAAAGCCTTAGCTACCACCAAGACCCCAATGCTTGTTAACATCTAACCAGGGATTTTTCTTCAAAATTATCAACTTCTCTTCTTTCTCTTTTATGATGTCATCTTTCACACATCCTCCAGCTTTTCCATAATGGACAAAATATGAATTTTAATCTGAAGAACAAGTGAGATTAATCATCATCCTCTTTCCCAAACTTTTGTACAGATCAGGAAGAAGCAGCATGTAGAACTGAGTTATGATTTCACTTCCTTCTCTGGTCACCTTTAACTTTTCTTTCACTGTTAATTTAGCTTTCTTAAGAGCAATAGTTTGATTACACTGTTCAGCATATTTATGAATTTCTGTCTTCATTTAGCTGTGATTAGAATCTGGCACAACATGCTCACAGCCATTTTCTCCTCTTTCATTAAGACACTAGCAATAGGAATCTTAAAGCACAACATAGTTCATGCCATTTATGTACTACTTTAGCCTCGAATTATCTGATGGATAAGTCCTATACCCACTACCCAGATGAAGGGCACTACTGATCTGCATCCAGAGCAGGGTCATCTCCTCTGCTGCCCACAAAGTTGGTGGGTCAGCTCTGGGCAGCCTCCCAAGGAGTAGCAGCAGAACTACATGCAGTCTGGGAGCAGTAGGTGGTGTGGCCTCCTGGAGCTGGTCCATATCCAACCATCAGCTCACCCTTGGGGTGAGTTGTGCAAGGAGTCTCCATCTTGCAGTCAGGATCACCTGCAACACTCCAATCTCCTCTTCACCCAACTCGCTGAGCTCTGCAAAACAACACTGCTTCACCAGCCAGAGTTATAGACAGGGCTTGGTTACCTTACACTTTCAAGAGGCAATATTTGCATTTCCTCATAAGAATGAATACACCTTCATCTCCTTCCTTTGATAGTACACCAGGCTCCTGACTGAGCTGTACTCAGTAAAATCATCCTGTTGACTTGTATGTAAGTCTACTTTCTCCATTCTACAGCTGAGGAAATTGAAGCTAAAAGGGTAAAAAAAACCCCCAGGATTAAAACCCAGGGGTGAAATCCTTTCATTAACATCAGAAATTCATCCCTTTGCATTAGTTATAAACTTGTCACTGCCCTCCTGGCTTTTAGCAGTGTTTTGGTGAGGTCATTGGAAGGATATTAATATTCTCCTTTAAATCAGTGGAAATACTATTAAAAGGTAATAATGAAATGGTGCTGCTTTGCTTTCCCCTCTGGGTTACAGAGGAAAAAGGAGAGTACATTGATATTTAAAGAAAGGATAAATGTGCTACAAATAAATTTGCAGTGAGACACTATGCTGAGATTGAACCAGAGGCTGGGTTGCCATTATAAAACCTTCAGTGCAAGGCTCAAAATCCTTTGTGATGTCACCAGGAGCTGAAATCAGAGTAATTTCCTTATTCAGTTTTTGGATATTTTTTTATTCCTATTGTGAAAAATTGATTCAGGTGCAAATCTTCATTTCATGTTACTTTATTTCAGAGCCAGGCTGTTAATTTTCCTCCAATTCTGGCTGCTACTTGAATTTTTATATCAGCTGTTTTGTTAGTCTAATTTCACTACTTTTTGTCTTTGTGTCATGAACCTTATGAAGAAGCATATATAATTTTATGCAGGAGCTACAGCATAAGTTTTGCAAGGCAGTAGGGTGCTGCATGAGCAGTTCAAAACATAAATAAGCACACTGCTGTGAGCTCAGCTCTACAGCTTTTATGAGGCTATCAAACTATAAATAAACGCTGTCTTCAATTCTCAGTTACACTGCAGCCTCTTTGAACTGCCCCAGTGCAAAGGGACTGCAAACCAGATGGAAGCGTCTCATCAGGAATTTCCCTTAAGCTCTCAAAAAAACCTACCTTGTAATTAGTCATTATTTTGTCTGTGACACAGATTTTTCTTGTCTTTTCCCCAGGTCCCAAGGAATCTCCTCTTTCCTGTGCCATGGTGGGAGGGTGGGAGCTGCGGGACCTGGCCCAGAAGAGGTCATAGCACCCAGCATGGGGCAGCGCAAGGGGCACCTCCTGCATCCCCCTCTTCCTCCTCTGCTTGTGTTTTTTTTTTTTTTCTTCTTTGCCTTAATGAGGCTGCCCTGTCTTCAGCCTGCCTCCCTTCAGGTGCTGAAAGGATCAGAGTTCAGTCACATCAAAGAACCAGTGCCTCTGCCTATGAATTATTTGTGCTTCCTTTGTTATCAGTAAGCTGAGAAGCAAATCTGTTAATTGTATGCATTATGACATTTGGCTGACAGCCACAGCGAGGCAGAAATCAGTACCCAGATGATGATAATGTTACAATCTCAGGGTTTAATTATGAAGGCTATGCTGGCATTTAAGATCAAGATTTTAAATCGTGCAAGAGATCCTGCAGTGCTCTAGAAGGGCAAATAATAATGCTAATCTTGATATAGGGAAAAGATATAATAAGATACAGAAAGGAAGCTTCCAGGGAATTACAGATGTTCCTCTAACCATAGGCTAATAGGAATTATTCTCAATTCTGATACCTGGAAACATGCTGGATGAAATTGTTACATCATGGAATTATAAGAATTTAGAAGGTAATAAGCTGATAAAAGCAGCGATAGCACCCATTTATCAGGAACAAATTGTGTCAATCCAATCTAATTTTCTTCATTTTTTTTTTCTGGGGATAATAGGGGATAAATTAGATACTTTGTCTTGAGTGAAGTTACTGATATGGACCTACATGATATCATTAGAAACAAATTGTGATGAAATTAACTGATTAAATCAACATAAGTTAGCTGCCCAACTGGATGAAAAAGCAGATTCAAAGAATAGCTATTGCTGGTCAGACTGGGAAGCATTTCTACTCTGTGGCTAGAAATGTGTGCTGAAAGGTCACTCACTGTTTCAGGGAACACTTTCTCTCATTCACTTAGATATTAATTCTTGAATTAATTTCATCCATTCTGTCCAAATAAAATACACAAACTTGTGGCAGAGCATTAAGTGGGAGAACATCTGATTCTCTGGAGGAAATTTATGCCTATATGGTTTGAGAGAGCATGAAGGTAAGTATCACCAATAAGAAATGATTCTCTGTAACAATTAGACATTCAGCATTTGGATGTCTCAAGTATCACCATAACTGCTAGCAGTCAGGGTACCTTGCCTGAAGTTTTACAGATTCTATCAGTTGCTAGTTACTTGGAGATTTAGGATTTTCATGTTTTCAAAGGCATCTAATTAAGTTAAATGTCTAAACCCTACTTAAGCTCACTGTGCAGTTTAGGAACTGAAGTATCTGCATCAATTCAAGGCAAAACTTCAGCCTTAATTTGCTTAGGCAGTTTTAAAAGGTTTGCCAGACAACATGATCTTGTCAGAGAAAGACTTTCCCTTGCTCAGCCCTATCAATCTCCCAGGATCAATCCCATACCAGGTACATTAAGTGATCTAAACTGATTTATTGCTGGCAAGGAAGAGGGAATTTTGAGGTTTTGAAACTGTGAACACTACAAATCATTAGCCTATATAAGATAAAGTATGACAATCCTTCTGAGAGGGATTTTAACTATTTTTCTCCCTCAGTCCCCGCAGGACCTTGTTTATTTTCATGTGCCATCTGATACTGAGGAGTCCGAGTCAAAGCAGTCTGAGGTCTCATGATAGTTGAGCACGGGCCAGCTCCTTCCGAGACATGTGCTGCTAGGCATGCTCGGGGAAGACTTCTTAGCCAGTTAGTCTGAGAGTGGTGTAAAAGGAGGTTCTCAGTGCAGAAAGACAGGCCGCTGACCTACAAGCTACTACTAAAGAAGTAGACAGTTGTGGCACTGCTGTGTTCCCCTTTCTGCACGGCTTCATCCCTGCTGCTGAAAGCATCCCATTGCCAGCAGAGACGGCAGTCCTGTCCGCTCAGACTGCTACAGAAAACAAGCCACTGCAGAAAGGACAATCTGTCTCATTTCACTGCTCTTAATTTAAAATAAAAATAAAATGGGACTTAACAGGGTTCTTTGGGCTACTAACAGTAAGATTTTAAACAGTCTGCAAAGCTTCAGAAATTTTGTTTGGGACCACATTTGACCATTGGAGACCTGGAGATGCTTTGATCAGTTTTCAAAGGCTTTGGATAGTTTGATTCTGGAAAGATTTGACAGTTTGAGCTCCGTTTACTGCCAAGACAGAGGCCTAGATGTGGGATTGGATTAATATTGATCCTATCTCAGCAAATACCAGGCTTTTTTTTTTTCTTCTTTAAACTGTTATAGATCCATGAAAAATATCAAAGCAGCTGGAAATGAAAAACCCCATGGGCCATCTTTTCAAATATGCCTTCACCTGACCTTAATCTTACTCTGATTCAAAGCTCAGTGAAGTCAGTGAAAAGAATTCCACAATTTAAGTAGAAGATGGATGTGGCTCTGTTCACAAACAAATGCCTATAAACAAATCCCAATCTGAGCCAATTATGTGCTTTAATTGCATGAGAAGAATAGAAGCTAAATATATACACACAGAGCCCATTTCCTTTACCATTCACATGTGCAGAACATTTTTCTTACATATCAAAACTAATTGAAATGGCAAAGTGCTCATTCACAGAAGGAAGATGCACAAGTCTTTTACATCTCCAATGACAAATGCCAGCAGAATGAAAATGTATTTCTAAAATGTATTTCAGTAGCTCTTTAAACAGCCTGATAAAGGTCTTAGAGGTTTCTTTCTGCATTTGTCTAAACATATGAGTATAGGAAAGGCTTATTTTCTGAAACTATTATATTGTACAGTGTAAATTGGACTGTCTTGCAATTAAAAACCATAATTTAACAACTTAGCACACACTAGGCACTATTTGAATTTTTAAAACAGAAAAGATTGTGAACTCTAATTGCTAATACTTACATAAAACTGAGATATCTATTTGGTGAGCAAATGTTAATATGTAAAAGCTTTAATATCCCTGTCACTCAGCAGTGAAATTAAAATAAATTGCAAGCTGTAAACCATTATAACTTGACATCAGCATCCCATCAGTTACTGTTTGAATCCAGCCTTTCCCATAAATTTCTCTAGCTTTCAATCACTACCAAGCAGATATCTGGGTATGTCCACACCCACAGAAAAGAAAATTCATAGCAACGCAGCACCACCTCAAAATGGCCTCTACACTAACACACATGGTCAATACCTACTAAAACAGTAGTCCCCACTGAACCCTTATATTAAAGATGTTCATCCTCTTCATGGTAAGGACCAGTCCCAGGCACATGCAGATACCTTGATGGGAGAAGCAAGGGTTTCTCTGAGCTCATTTACTGGAAGCAAGTCTAGATGTTTGCAGTCTTGTGGAGTACATGAAGCCTTCTCCACACAGATCTCAGACGCTGAAATTTCTTCATCTACAGGCTGATCCTATTTCCACACTGCTGGCAAATACCATATAGCTGCAAACAGCCTCCAAGTTTGGTATTTCTCAGGGCTTGCCATCCTAACTTTGTAATTAATCTTTTATATTTCCTTTATGAACTAGACAGCAGGCACTGTAAGGAACTGAGAGGGCTTCAACTTTGGCACCAACAGTAGGTCCTACAGCCTCCTCCCCATGGAGGTGCCCTGCAGCTGACCCTGCATCACTGCGTATAGACCCCTCTCCAGCATCTGTAAGGGTTCCCCAATACCCACAAACTTCCCACGCACCCAGCAACCCAAAGCAGCCTGGCCCTGGCTTTTCCACCTTGCCCACCTGTCTCAGTGCCAAACTCCCTGCTCTGAGTGGGGAAAGGATTTAAATGTACCTTTCCGATGCTGGGAGCGGTGAGTGTCTGTGAGAATGCATGGGAGAAGGAGCAGATCTCATACAGCAACACAGGGCTTCTGGTGAGCAGTGAGGTGCCAGGGCTATAAATAGCCCATGCTGGACTCCTGACTGGGATGAGAAGCTGCTTTAATGTCATACAAAGGGGCACATTAGGACACAGCCAACCAGCACCATTGCTGCTCTCCTCCTCCCTGCCCATGTGTTGCCTGGCCCACTCCCTGCCAGACTCAGCGTTAAAAAGCAGCAGGCTCCTCTGTGGGATGGCACAGCAACTACTTGTGTCAGTGGCCCACCTAAAGAATGATCTCTCCCCCACAGACCTTGCCACAGGCACAGGGCCAGGCACATATATATTGTGGCTGTTTCTGGGCAGCTGAAACAGTTCCAGTGTAGGTGATGATAGTCAGAATGTCTCCCACCTACCACTGAGGTCAGGGTACGAAGCCAGAGGAGATGCTGTCAGTAGTTAACCCTTCCCAAGTCACTCTTAAAACCAAGGCCACCATCTTTGCAACCAAGAGGAACTTCCTCAAACTGTTTCTCCTGCCTTTGCTAGGTTGCTAAGAGCTGAAGTTATGCAGAAAAAAAAAAAATCAGGATTCCTGACTAAATGTAAGTTATCTGTATCTCTTAATCAGACATAAGACCTGACTATCCTGTTTGTGTTGATGTAAATCAGAAACAGAGCCACTAAATTAGTCCAAAATAGTGGGGCCACACATCAGCTGCAGACCTTGTACTCTGTAAATTAAAGGGGAACAGAGAGGGCCATAATACACTATTTATATCTCCCTACATTTAAGTAAAGATGGAAAAAATTAAGCAAAATTTAGGGTTATAAGAGTGATTAATGTTGACCCTATACTTTTAGTTGAAAAAGATATAAAGGAGTTTTCAGAATGTTCTTTTTTAAATAGCATTAATTTATTTATTTGCTGTACTAATTGGTTGATTGATCATAATAGCTTCTGACAAAATTGAAAATCAAATGTATTTCCTTATCTAGATTTTTAGCCTGATGGTTTTATTGCAGAGTTTTTCCAAAAGCCATAGAGGGAGCATTCAGTAATATTCAACTTCTGTTGGTTTTAGGGAGAAAATTAAGATGTACATCATTTTTAAAAAGCATGTTTCATGGCATTTGCAAACAAAACTAGGAAAAAAAATCAAAGTGATTGCTTACTCCTGTCAGAAAATTCAATAGATCAGATTACAAAGATATATATTGTCTGAACTCCCAGATTAAAAACTCAGCTTTATCTTAGAAATAAAAGTATCCAATCTGATACGATAGTTTTCACAGAAGCCAAGATGGAACGGTGAACTAATGAAATGCCACAGCTGTGATAAAAGCAAACCATATCCCCTAAAATGCCTTGTTCTTCTCTTACATGGAACAACTTATAGTATGGTGATGGTTAACATGACATGCTTATGTACTGAATATTATTTATACTTAACCACTCCACTATCACAATGATAGTCATGTTGCCTTTCTGGGAATTTTTTTTAAGCTAATTTCTATAATGAGTCAGTTTCACAAAAACCAGTAACATTTTAAAGATTAATTTCTTTTTACTGCTCATGAAATTCTAAATATTTCCCTTGCTCTTCACTGAATTAACCAGGACACCCCATCTTGCAGTGGAGCAACCACTGAGCAACTTTCAGCAGCACTTTTTAATTAGTCAAACAGTAACACAGCAGTGAGTCAGGTCCCCAATATTCTTGCTAGAATTAAAAGCCCTCTCTGCTGTAAGCTCAACCTGTTTTCACCTTCATGTAATTAAGTCACAATCCTTTCATTCTGATATCATGATCTGTTGTCATGGTGACTTTAATTATAAAAATGAATGGCTAAGAAGCAGGCAAGGACAGGAGTTTTTGCTGAACTTTGTTGAGTTACAAGAATATCTGTGGCAATACAACAAATGGGTGATCTTTTAACACTCTGTATTTTAAACCAATAAAAAGTAGGTGTCAGAGACAGAAGAAACATTTGATGTGAATATATATCAGTGTTTCAAAAATGTGTCGAATTTAATGTTTTAGAACAATTTTTGCATGGCACTGGTCATACAGTACATTCTGGTGTTGCACAGACACTCCCTTCTAAATCTCAGCTGCTAATGATTCACTGATTAGAAAAAGGCTGACCAGTTTCCAAGAGTGTGTTTTTCTGAGTACAGACTTTGGGAACAGCTCCACAACATTTAGAGTCATAGAATCATTTCTGATGGAAGAGCAACATAAATGTTGATCATTGAGTGCAACCATTAACCCAGCACTTCCAAGTCCACCACTAAACCACATCACTAAGCACCAAAGCTATATGGCATTTGAGTACCTCCAGGGATTGTGATTCCATTTCCCCAGGCAGCCCGTTCCAAGGCTTGCCAACCCTTTCAGTAAAGAAATTTTTCCTAATACACAACCTAAAACTCCCTCTGGTGCAGCCTGAAGCCATTTTCATCTTGTCCTATTGCTTCTTCCTTGACAGAATAAGCATAAACCCACCTGGCTACAACCTCCTTTCAGGTAATTGTAGAGAGCAAGAATGTCTCCCCTGAGTGGCCAAATGACCCCTGTTCCCTTAGTCACTCCTCATAACACTCGTGCTCTAGACCCTTCACCAGTTTCATTGCCCTTCTTTGGGCACACTCCAGCACCTCGATGTCCTTCTTACAGGAAGAGGCCATCTACATTTAGCATTTATCTGGGACTAAATTATAGCAGTTGTTCTATCACCCAACAATCCCTCCCTAGCCAAGAGACTTGGGAAAAGGAGGCCCAGGGGTTGAAATTAAAAGGAATTTAATGAAACAGCAAAACTAACATTAATACTAATGCAAATATTAAGTAAAGTTATACTCAGCCCAGCAAAAGTAGAGTGGTCACAATAAACAGGAAATCAATACAAGCTCGGGGAAGAGGCAATAGAGAGCAGCCCTGCAGGAAAGGACTTGGGAGTGCTGATAGATGAGAAGCTGAACATGAGCAGGCAGTGTGTGCTTTCAGCCCAGAAGGCCAATCGCATCCTGGGCTGCATCAAAAGAAGTGTGGCCAGCAGATGGAGAGAGGTGATTCTACCG
>JAAGNO010005200.1:0-14331 GCA_033439905.1 Ceryle rudis | reverse complement strand
AGGCCCCATCCCTGGAGACATTCAAGGTGAGGCTTGACAGAGCTCTGAGCAACCTGCTCTAGTTGAGGATGTCCCTGGTCCCAGCAGGAGGGTTGGACTAGATGACCTCTAGAGGTCCCTTCCAACCCAGACATTTCTATATTTCTATGAAAGGAGTCCTCAGGAGGAGGATAAGAAGCAAGATCCTCCAGGGATGAGTAGAAGAAGCATGAGGAGAAGCAGAATCATAGAATCATTATGGTTGGAAAGGACCTCTAGGACCATCAAGTCTAACCTTCATCCTATCATCTGTCTATCAATTAGACCATAGCCTCAAGTGCTACATCCATTCATTTTTTTAAACCCCTCCAGGGATGACGACTCCACCACCTCCCTGGGCAGTCTGTTTCAGCGCCTAACCACTCTCTCAGTGAAGAATTTCTTCCAAATATCCAATCTAAACCTCCTCGATGCAATCTGAGGCCATTTCCTCACATTTTATCATTAGTAACTCAGAAGAGGAGACCAACACCAGCCTCACTACAACCTCCTTTTAGGTAGTTGGAGAGAGTAATAAGGTTTCCTCTCAGTCTCCTCTTCTCTAGACTAAACAACCCCAGTTCCCTCAGTCTCTCCTCATAAGGTGTGCTATCCAGATGACTCACCAGCTTTGTTGCCTTTCTCTGGATCTTCTCCAACACCTTCTTGTCCTTCTTGCACTGTGGTGCCCAAAACTGGACATGGTAGTCAAGGTGCAGTCTCACAAGTGCCAAGTACAGGGGCACGATCACCTCCCTACTCCTGCTGGTCACACCATTTCTGATACAGGCCAGGAATCAGAAGGAACCTCCCTCCTTACAAACCTCCCCCTTTATAATGAGCTTGCTGTTTATGGGATGGGACACACCTGTAGCCAACTCAGGTCAGCTGCCCTGGATGACTCCAAACTGATAACAGCCTGCAGACCATGGCTGGCCTGGGATTCTGTCACAAAGAAACTGGGACAAGGGCCCAAAACTGAACACAATATTTGAGGTGCAGCCTCACCAGTGCAAAGTACAGAAAGACAACCACTTCACAAGTCCTCCTGGCCACACTGTTCCTAATACAAGCCAGAATGCTATTGGCCTTCTTGGCCACCTAGGCACACTGCTGGCTCATATTCAGCCAGTTGTTGACCAACACCCCCAGTTCATCTGAAAGCAGAAAACCTGTTTTGACAAGCAGGTGCATGCAGATTGTCCATAGGTGAAGCCATGCCATGGTTTGCAATGAGTGGACTCACAAGCCCTAACTGAACTTTAGGAAAGACTTACATTAGCTCAGCTAAACTCTGGGTGGTATCAGGATGTGGTTTTTTTCTTCCACTGAAGCACTGCAATCAACATGTTGAACTAAACTCATCACCTCCATCGCTCTTGCTGTCATTCTGCAGTTTTGCTCTGGCTCATTCTCTGCTGACAAATATATTGTTTTATACAGACATCAGGTCAGCTCCTCCTGGCTTAGCAGTTCCCCAAGTCTTCTCAGTCTCTTTTCCTGGAGAGTGAGTCAGCCTCTAATCTGGGGACTAGTACCTCACATTTGCTTTATTTCCTGCGCGTGAGTAGTTCTGGGATGTCCATTCATCCACGTGGCATCAGCTGTGTGTGGAAGCACCTCCAGGCTGGCTGCAGCGATGGCACCTGGCACCGGCACTGCTCACTGACACAGCTGCTCCCTTCTCCCAGCATGTCCCATGGGCATCTTTGGCATCCTCCTGCTTGGGCAGGGAGCCGCAGTGGCTGCAGGCCCTGATGCTGCGTTTGGACCACATTACACTAGGTGCTCTACTAATGGCAATTACTCTATTTGTATTACATTAGGACCAGTAATGATGTTTGGGTTATCATATCCATATATACAGTCCCAGTCTGGACACATAGGGAGAGAAAAAACATAAACAGAGATTTCCAGTTTAATCCTATTATCTGTTCTCTTATGTCAGTCCAAATACAACATTGATTTTTTGTTGGGTTTTTGGTTTTGGGATTTTTTTTTTTTCCTTAGGGTAAGTGTTGACCTTTAGAGTAGACCAAGGACAAACTTAAGCTGGCCTGTGACCACAAGTCCAGGGGGCAGCACCCCTGCAGTCCCTCTGAATTGAAATCTCTTTCTGTCTCTATCAACCTGATTCCCAGGTTGCCCGACAGATAATGTGGCATGCCAGCCACCCGCTGCTTTTTCATTTAAATAAATGAGAAAGTTGTGGTTAAATTAACACTCCAGCAGAGGTAATAAGGACCCACTCAGCAGCTGCCATGATGTATGCAAATTGCAGTTTCACACATTAGGAGCTAGATGTTGCTTAATTTGTAGGTCTTTCTGTCTTTTTAATAAAAAAAAAGTCTCCATCAAATTCAGGTGATCTTAAAAAAAAGGCAAAAGAAAGCCCCCAAAGTCAACTAACTCACCAGTGCTTCTAACTGCACCTACAGTCTTTCTTCTGGGGTTTCCCCCCGATCCCCTGAGAAGCAGTTATTATTGAATTACACTGCACTGCCAGATGCTTTTAGGCAAAATATCTGCTGATTTCCAATGAACAGTCAGCCTGATTAAGGAGGTACTGCCAGGTCTTTGGTATGAACAGAAACCTGATTTTTTTATTCTTTTTTTAGTGGTGCCACAATTCAGAAGCTCAACATCCATCAGGTTTTTTACTCTGAAAATGAAACCGTAATAATGCAAAGGAAGAACCTGTGATAGCTGCCAGTTAATCAGACAGAAGGAATGGTCTGATAGGAGAACATTTTTTCCTCTCTTTAGATCAGTAGAGATGGGAATGGAGATGGAAAGAACCATGTAACTGGCTGGTCTTTATGGAAACGTTATTCTGTATGTTAGCTTTAGTGCTTTTTAATCTAAGAGAATTATGGATATAACTGTGCTAGGGTCAAAAAGATTTCTAAATGGACACCAAAACTGAAACTCAGGAAGGGAAGTGCATACTTAGAATAGCAGAACTTGGGGCCATTATGGCCACAGAAAGTAGAAATAACTCTAATATTTCTCAGGGTGTGTTCTGTGAAAAGCAGCAAAATATAAAAACCATTATAAATCAGAATTTAGATGGCTCAGAAATGCTGCAGCCACAGGATACAAGGTTAAAAAAAATGCTCAAAACTCAAGCAGTCCTTTCCAGGTTTAATTCAGAAAGTCAGAGTTTTCATTCTAAAAATAACCCCACTCAAATGATTTGAGGTTTGCATATCTTTTTTGCTCTCCTGACACACGTGGTCAGTCCTCAAGGGCTATTGCCACAGGTTTCTGAATGCCCTTGGAGGAAATGCTCTTTCCTCTGCTCTGGTCACCAGTTCCTTCATGCTCAATTTCTGTTACTGGATATCATCTTAGTCTTCACTTACCCCTCTCATAACCTAGATATACCTTAGTGACCCCTGGCATGCAAAGAAATAAAACGAACTTGCCCTGTCTAGTAATTATTTGGCTGCATGTGTTGAAACAGTCACATGAAAGCTCAAGATAAAAAGCCACAATGAATGTGTAGGCAAGAAGCACTCAGGCTATAATCAAAACACAGGGTCTGAGAGTGCTTCCCAATTCCCAGAAGTGATTGCATACCCTGTCTGAAGACAGAGCTGTCATACACCTCCTTCCCATCACTATTACTCCTTCTCAGGGAAGGGAAACCTGAGCACTCGGGTGGGATGTGAGCTGCACCATGCCTGTAACTGAGCTATTGGCAACAGAGATGGAGAGAAAAGCCCCAGAGTGCCTTCATCCTGCTGTTCAGATGCAGTCTTGGCAAACTTGGGTGATTTACTATTCAGGACACCAAAGAAGGCTGTAATTCTGGCTTCTCTGACTTTATCTGTCACTCAGTACAAGCCCCTGCCACTCTCTTTGGTCTTTGTCCCTCATTGATAAACCAGGATGGTGATGTTTTCCTACCAGTCAGAGAGATTAATTAGTATTCACTAAACTGCAGGGCCCATGTGCCAATTGTGCAAATTAACAAGGGTATCCATGTTTGTGTATTCAAATAAATTCTGCATCTGCTGCAGCCCCCCCAGCCTGGCACACAACTGTGCCACACAAAAATGCATTAAAACCCCCTTTCTTATGCAGTGGTTGTGGGGAATGAATTATCAAATATGAAGCAAACTATTCATTTACTTGCTGACAGAAGCAGTAACTCTGAGACACAGCCTTCTCCCCTTGTGTGCATGAAGCATCTGTCTCTCAAGTGGTATGAAGACAATGCAGGTTCGTATTGTACATGTCCAGTCCATTGAGCTGAAAGCGGCTCCTCGATCCCACACACTGATGCCCCCAACGTGACTGTCATTTGCAATGTAGTACTGGAGCTCCAAGCCACATGATGAAACTGTACTAGAGGCAGCCAGCCAGCCTGTACTGCCTATCCATCCAAGGGTGTCAAAGCAATAGGGAGACAGATGGTGGCAGCCATAACAAGAAGGATGGATCACCTAGCAGATCCTTACCCTCAAAGACCTCAGTAAATGCGGTGCATCCTGGCTCAAGACAGACACCAGATATACTCTTTCACCCCACTATCTGAGTCACCAGACTGTAGCTTTGTGAGTTCACCTGCAAGGGATCTCATTAATTGGGAGGTAAAACTTGGAAAGATCTGCAATACTATCACCCTTTTAATTGCCCATCTACAGTTGCCCATAAACATGCAGCTGATTTTGCTCAAACCTTGCAAACAAGCACAGTGGTTTATTCTAGAGCAGCAGCACAACCTAGATAAGTAACAGGAATTAGGATCCTTAAAAAAAAGTAAAATTTCTTCTACTTCTGTCCACAAAAAAAAAAAGGATGAAGAAATGTAGCATCTTCCAAGTTACACCCCATGTGGCATTCTTCCAAAC
Organism: Ceryle rudis; assembly: GCA_033439905.1. Taxonomy (NCBI): domain Eukaryota; kingdom Metazoa; phylum Chordata; class Aves; order Coraciiformes; family Cerylidae; genus Ceryle; species Ceryle rudis. The sequence goes on along the minus strand of JAAGNO010005200.1, from coordinate 9,454 downwards.
CTCTTTCCATATGCTCCTAAGTGTCAAAAGCCCAAATGTTCCATATCTTGCTGCCAAATTCCCTGGCTTAATCCCAACAGCTCTTACAATACAGTTGGGTATTGTCTAGTGAAAAAAAAAATCACCTCAGATTGATAATTTAAAATCTATTTGATCATCAGATAGATATAAATGTCCAGTGGATGCTCTTCTGCATGAATCATTCACAATCACTACTTTCAAAGCAGCAGAAGGATGTCTTTCTAATCTGGCTGAAGTTGCCCCAGAAAACCTTGTTTGTTGCAGCACATATTGCTGAAGAGATCTGCAAGTGGGAGCAGAGGAGCCATGGCAGAGAGCTATACTGCCTGGGTGCAGTCTGGGGTATGTGTCTCACCTGTGCTCAGGCAGACATTGCTGGATTGGTTTCACCTCTGTCTCGTTTCAGACTGAGCCCTACAAAATCAGCTGCTCAAGTTTGTTCTTCTTTTAAACCAAAACATAGATGCTGCTACAATCCCATCCCTGTGAACTCTGAGGTACTGGGCACGTGTCTCAGGATGGGACTGAGGACACATACGTTGCTCAAATTCTCATGCACATTTCACAGCACAGGAGGGGAAGAGATGCTTCATCCTTTCTGGCTCAAGGTGCTGAATGTTGCAGCCTTCCCTCTGTTGTCCATTTCCTCAAAACCTGCCAAGGTCTGGGAATGATGGAGGTTCATGCAAATATCTACATCCAAGAACCGTTTTCTCTTGTGCCTGAAAGGGTAGCATCTCCAAAACTTAAATTTCCATTTCAAACATTACTGTAACTCCAGAGAAGATTCAGCAATGTATTAGGAGAAGTCAACAAGTAAAAATAATCAACACATGCTGGTACCAAAGCATAGCACTGTGAATTAGAAGGTTCCTATGTGCCAGAGTTCAGGAAGCCCCACCAATAGGTCTGTAACAGGAATATGAACTGACATTACCAGCCCACAGCAACTGCAGACGCTCTTGACTCCAAAGCACAAACAAAACCACAGATACCTTTACTACATAAGAAACAACAACTGTAGCCAAGATATAATAAGTATCTTGTGTTGCAGGAAACAGCATGAGGGTTGAGGGGTGAACTCCCAGATACGTAACTTTTGATGTAATTAACAGGACACACTGATAATTTACACTAAGATCAAATACAAAGGGTGTTCATGGCCTTGAGGATTGAAGGTGTCCATCTCTAAAGCACATGAGGCTCTGGTAACAAACCTTTGCTGTCCCAAGATCTAATGTTGTCTTCTTATATGGGAAATACTTTGCCTATGGATGCTTTGTCCCCTTTTTCACTGCAATGCTCCTCATTTGACAACCCCTTTCTCAAAGTATACTTCTGGGTTAATTATTACATGCATAAATTCAGCCTAGAAGGAAAATCGGTGAGTGTGTTTTCATGCACTAGAAGGTATAAAGTAAATGTAGCAGATACTGTAAAAAAAATAAATAACTAAGAGGGAACAATTACAAACCAGATGCAAACATGTGGTGCTTAGTACAGAGTAAGTCCTGCGTGAATTCATGGTAATAGGGTGCAACACCGTGCACTACAGGGCCTTCATTTTGTTGAGCACTTGAGGTAGCTACTTGTGTGCTACCACAGTCTATACATGGAATAATGCTCCCAGGAGTGAGCAGTGCCTTTGGTACAAGGTTTCTGTAAGACATGAAGATGCTGCCTAACACCTGTACCAGGATTGCAGAGTAGCTGTTGAGTTCTCTTGTTGTTCCATACCAAGATGCTTACTTTTTATCCCACGGGCATTTTGCACTAGGGATATTCTTTATTTCCTCTAGTACTACTCCTGACTTAGATCAGTGTATGCAAGAGCAAAATCAGGTCTCCAGTTAAATAACTAATGCAGCTGTTTTGCTGAACCAGCTTCCTGGCTGGGAATGAATCCAGTCAGCTGTGGATAACAAACCTCAGTAACAGATTTCAAAGATTTCATACATTAATTTTTTTCTTAATATTTGCAGAGTTCCTTTTCTTACAAGATCAGTTAGGCAGATGTTAGGAAGTAATTACTGGACATGAATCAGAAAGAAAATACACATCTTACATGTGTGAATAGACCAAGTAAAGAAACCAATCATAAATGAGAAAAAAAGGTAAAATATAAGTGAGCAGAATCTGACAGAATTTGCCATGGGGTTGTAAGGAAGAAACAGCACAAGGCAAGCTCCTCTCATGAGCCATATGTTCACTATATATCCAAAACAACAAGTCTTCTCCCTTTTCTAGCAACAGCAGAATTGTACTCACCATTCATTAATAGAGGATTAAGTTAGCCTGGCTGGGCAGGTACAGTTTCCATCAACATCTAAGAGCCTTTCAGGCAATGAGATCAGTAATCAATGTGGTGGACAGAACTAAAACTTTGCTACATACACCCTCAGGCTCAAATATCCCAAAGTATCCTTAGATCACAGCACACATAGATGTAAACAGGACTGATCATACGAATTTGTACAGATATATCATACGCCTCTTTGTACAGAATTACTGTTATTTTGATATACAAACAGTATTCAAGTGACGGTGGCGGCAATAATAACATCCAGGACATTAGCATAGAAAGCAAAATTTGAGGGAAAATTTTGCCCTGAAGAATGTGGCTATCCAGGCCATGGGTTTGTCCAGGGCACGATATTCCCTATGCTTGCAAATCTGGGTAATCCTGAATGACTGAAAAAGTTACGGCCTCAGATGTTCACAGTGTTCTGATGGATAGATTTTGAGATGAGAAGGGAGTTAGTAATTGTGTAATTGGATAAACAAAATCAGAAGCACTAAGAATTAATTCTATCCTCATCTTGCCTCCAGCACTGAGCCCACCTTTTCTCTGGCCTGATTTCCCCCACACACAGATAAAAATTTTATCCTTCCTTTCCTAAGTGCTTTAAAATCTCAGGTTCAAAGTACTTAGTTAAATAAAATAGCTCAGTAAGTAATAATAAAAATACTGCATGTCTTTTACAGCACTTCCACCACAAGCAGTTAAGGTAGTTCATAGATGAGGTTGGTATAATTACCTTTATGTGGCAGTGTGGCTCAACAAACTGAGGCCAAGTAAGGAAATGATTCACCTGTACCAGGAAAGCTCCCTTAAGATGCCTTTTTGGTGCATAAAGCAGACCTCCAGATTGTGATGGATTTCACACATAAAATCAATTTAATTCAAAAATTAAACTGTGCATCAGTAGCTATGGCCCTCTAAAATTCCATCTCAGTGTTTATGAACCCACAAACACCATAAAAAGAAATGTTACAAAAGAAGACTTTAAAACTACAAACCAATGTAGGATGTTTAATATTTCAAGTCTAAATTACAATATAAAACCTCATTTTAAGAAATGCTATGAAAGCATCGGGGCTGGGTGCATTTTAGAACAGCATTTGTCATAAAAAAAGAGCTTGAACATTTGGGTTGCCAAGGCAGAAACAAGCACCACAGACACATTTTACCCTTATGGGGATTCATCAAGGTTGTGCAGTGCAGCTGTTGTCTTAGTAAAAGAAAGTATCAGCCCCTGGCTGCAAGAAACAGAAACATAATTATGTTATGATGAGCTGGAAAACATGCAAAGAAAAATTGGAATGCAAAGCATGATAAATGATACTTTGTCAATTGCAAAGCAGAAAAAAAAAAACCAGGCGGCACAATAATAACTCTTCTCCAGTCAATGCTTCCAGTTTGGCTACCAAAATAAAGCACCACTCTAACCACAGCAGAATAGATGTATCTTTTGGATGTATTATATTGTCTTGATACAATGGTGCTGGGTTTGTAAAGTGAATTATAGTCATCCTGAGTAATCAAAATGAGAAAAGGAATGGCCAGGTACTTCTCAAAACTGAGACCATAATTGCATCTGGAATTCCACAGTTTTGTCTTATTTTTATGCATATTAAAATGTAAAGCTTAGAACCTTTTCCTTTAAGATGCCTCTTCATTATGTTTTCTGCCATAAAATCCCATTTCTTCTGAGGTGACCAACATTTTCTTCAATAATAATAGGGCTACTTGCAATCATAGGGCAGTAAAATAGGAAATGCCATCCCGTAACAGACTCATTAATCTGTCTGTCCTCACAGTGACAAGGACAGGATTTTCCTTCAAGTGCTGCAGCAATGTGCTTGTCCAAGGTATAAACCACTCAAGTTTATTCTGGTGATGTGAGTGAATCCAGAGGGAAAATTGGACTAATTATATACCAGCACAGGAAACTTTTATTTAGAAACCAATACTGGGCTGCAGAGATAAAGGGGGACAAATATTTAAAGAAAACCGTCTCATGATAAAGTGGAAAATTATTTTTGAAATAAAAGAGATCTGGAGGAAGGAGAATTTGGTAGGGCTGACATGTGCCCACACTCTCCGGGCACATGGAAGCTGTGGCTCTGCCCTCTAGTGCCAAGACATGCAATATGGAACTGTCATTCCTATCAGCCTATAAACCAGGGGCTTGTGCACCTGGGAAGATCCACTTTTCTGCAGCTCCCAGTGCAGACCTGCTCTCATGCTGGGACACTGCTAAGGTTATACAACTTCAGACTTTTATAAAAAAATATATTTATTCCCAAGGCAGAGTCATTCTCAAGCAAGAGGGTTGCTAGAATTATCGACTTCCCCTGTACAGACAAACTTTAGGGCAGAATTTCCACCTTTCCTTTTGAATTTCCTACCTTTGGAGGATGCCTTTTAAATAGTTCATACTAAGAGTGCCTCAGAATCTGGTATTAATATTCTTGTGGGGTTTTCAATGAAAAAAAAACAAACAACAAAACCAAATAAATGAACCACCAAACAAAACATGCATTGCTTCTGTAATTAAAACCAACCAACTCTCAAATTAGCATCTCTGTAGGATGGGTTATCTTCTACATATCAGTTTAAAGGACTGAAACTTATATTCAAAGAGTGTATTTTTAAGTGTGCATTTTTGGTCCTGTCAAATATGGAGCACAGGCAAGATACTAATCGGTTTACTCACATAGCTACTGTTTGCAGTCATAGCTTTCTAAGTGATTTCTAATGACAGCATGATTTGCAGAATTCTTACTACCTACAAAAAATTAGGACTATTTCTACCACTAATTATGTTTATTTACATGGTAAAAATACTTTATTAAGTTCACTGTCGTTTGTATCCAGGGGTATTAAAGCACTTGTGGCTTAATGTAATAATTCTATTCCCACCAATTAGGGAAATGACTGATGGGCAAAAAATCAGTGCAAACCTGCAAAAAATTTCTGTGATACTCAGATATCCCTGCGCTGACCTTTCAACCTTTCTCCATTTCACTTGGCACTAATTTGTGAAGAGGTACATGAGACTGCAGAATTGCAGACCAATGCCAAGCTAGTTATAATGTCTCCTGATATTGTTAAGTTTAACACGATCAATCAAATGCTGTCCTTTAACATTTTCTTCCTCGATCTGGTTTGTCTGACACAAAGTTTATTTTTTTGGCTGCATGATATTAAAATAGGTACTAGATGGGAAAATGAAAGCAGCTTATCCCAGCCCCCACTCCTGTCTCATCCCCATACATATCTTATATCTTATTCAGGAATGCCAACAGGCAAGCAAAGGCAGATTACACAAATAAGTAAGGCTGAATGACTGGACCCTAGCTAGGGATAAATTTTAAAAAAGCCAAAGAGAAGGGCAAATCCAAGATAATGACTCCAAACCGACAGTTTTAGAGGCGTTAGCTTCTTTGCTTTTCATGTGATTTTAATTCTTCCTCTTCATGCTCCATCTCCCATTGTTTCCCATGTGCTCTCTTGCTTGCACTGGCTGTTGCTCTCTCCAGCTGCTCCCTTACTACTGTAATTTTCAGCATTTTTCTGTTGGAGTAGATTCCTCCATAACCACATACTTTTTAGATATTTTATTATTGCCTCCTCCTCCTCTATTTTTTTCCTCCTTCTTGTCAGCAGAAGTTCTCTTTGTGGTCCCGGTGATCAGAATCCTACACCCCATCAAATCCGCTTCTCAAACATAAACACTCCTTTGCAGTTTAAGAGCATGGTATTGTCAACGAGAGCAGAAGGATCTCATATGGTCTGCGTACCTTTGCATGCCAACAGGATGTGATACATTAAAAACTGATTTTGTGAATGAAGGCCTAATGACAAAGAAAATCCTTTCTTATTCCCTTAGGCCACTGTCAGAATTATGTGCCAGCCTGCTATGCTGTCTCACATCGACCCTACTCTCTTCCTTCTCTCTAGACTGTTCCCTCTCTCCCTTTGCTGTGATAAGTTTTCATTATATGTGTTTTCTTTGTCACTCCAGAAATTGATTCTTTTCCTAAAATTTGCCTTATTTGAGGGCCTAATCCTTTTCTTTATACTCCTATGTGCACCTTGGGGTCAATGGAGATGCTTAAACTAAGCAGGGCTTAGCCTTTAATAAACCAAACACCTTTCCCTACAAGACTCATGCAATTACTGAGTTAAAGATTCACCAAGTGTATTTCTAGTTTTTATTAAGAAAAAGATTTAGCTTAAACTGTATTTCCAAAACCTATTTCACTTCAGTGAGACAGGAGAGGATGTTACAGTGTCATAAATACTGCATGTTCAGACATCCCTTTGATTTCTCACAGGGAGCTAGTACACAGTAATTGCTCTGTAAAAGCTCAGGATACTGTTTGGATATCAGCTAGATGAACTCTTCAGGCCCAAGCCAGTTTTCTCAGGTGGCTTTTCATTCATAGCTTAAATTCCATAAAATAATAAGGTAACTAGTCAGCAGTTGCGTCTCATTCATTTTTGTGGTGTTATCATGAGATGGGGGAGGGTGAGCTGTGAGAAGAAATGTCCACAAATTCCTGAGGGCTCAAGGAAGCTGAGTGGCAGGGAAGGAGGGGTTGGCCGATCCTCTGCTTCTGTGCGATGGTGAGAATCTGGGCCTGGCAGAGAGCATAGGTTATACCACAGTCCTGCTGCCTCTAATATTAGCTACACAGAGGTTAATGGGGTATCAAGGGAATCATGTATCTGGACTGACCAGGGCAGGCTCTCAAAGACATGATCTCGCCCTCATGTCCCAACAAAGGTCATTTTCTTTGAGATGCTATTATTATCCTGAATTTTAGAAAGATATTTTCCTTGTGTCCCCTCACCTCTCTCTGGCCCTGGGAACTCAAATATTCCCAGCGCCACAGTACACGAGGAGCCTGCTCCTGGCATCAGTTTTCATGGATGTCTGTAGGGAAGCAGTAAAGTACTCCTGGCAAAGAAAATGTGAGCACTGGAAGAGGCTTCTTTCCTTCTTTCTTTTCTTCTCAATCCAGTTATTATCTGATCTGTAGCCTTTAAATAAATACATATGCCCTTACTTCTTCCAACTCTGGAGCTGGCTTGTGATAGCTCTTTAACTGCACTCATCTGTGCTTAGACAGGAGCTAGCCTTGCAAATCGTACACCTCCAACTACAGCTCCCAGGGCTCTGCCTAAGGCCCCCCCCCCATCTGACCTAAATCTCACTCCCTATAAACAACCAAAAATGTTGGGTTTGACCTTTTTTTTTCTTTCCCAAACAATAGCATTTACAAGAATATATAATTTTGCTTTTACCATTTATAACTGCCACCCTCCCCCCAAGGCATTTATTATAAATGACACTGAAACAGGAACAAATCTGGTTTTGCTTTGCTTTTTATTTTTATATGGGTCATCTCTGGGGTTTTGCATTTATTGCTATTATTGTTAGCATATATTCCTTTCCTTTCTTCAGCCCTTGATCCCAGGTTTGGACTCAGTGAGCACACTGTATAGCTTTAAAAAAATACTGTTGATAGCTGCCTCTTCCTAAAAAGGCCTGAGACCTCTGAGTGTATGTAGGCACGTAAAAATTAAAGTTTGTAATATTGTCCTGGCGAAACGTAGACAGTCTGAATCTGTGCTCTTAATATAAACCATTTAAAAGTGCTCAATAAATGCTAAGCACTTAGCAGTATTAAATGACAGAATTCAGTGTTGGGATGCTTTAAGGCTGGGAGGCTATTTTAACTTCGGGGAACCTTGCTGTGACAATTTTTATAAGCAATTATCATATACCCTCAAACAGATCTCAAATTACGCGGTTGTAACGTATGTATTGCATATAACCTATGGTGATTAGGTGCACTATTAGATTATGTGTATATAAATTACAGAGTGTGGTTTTAATTTGCCTTTACCACGCACAAGGGGGCAAAGCAAAGGGCCTGGGTGCTCTGGCAGACTCAATCATTCTGGCGTAGCTTCCAAGCCTGAAGAGCCTCCTATCTAAATGCCAGTAGTTAAGTTTGGATTTGGGACTACTCAGACGGGGGTAGCTCAGAAAGCAGCACGGCTTCTGAGCCCCCCTCTCCGAATTCCGTGGATAAAAGTCGTCAGCGCTGTCGGGCTGTCACTCGCGGCCACCCCAGCCCGCTGGCAGTCAGCTGAGCAGCCGCTCCCATGGCCAAAGCCTCTCGTTTGAGGTTTGCCAGCCGGCCCGGGCTGCGGGCCCCGCGCCGCTCCCCGCCACCCGCAGCCGTGTGAAGCCCGCAGGCAGACGGCCGGACGCTCAGCCGGTGAGGACCCACCCGCGACTGCCGTGTGGAAAGGGAGATGCGGCTTCTGCTCCCCTCCCCGCAGCTCGGGGGAGCACAGCGGGGCTCCTCCGCTCCGCTCCCCTCCCTGCCCGCCGCTCCCCGCTCCCGCCCGGCACCGCAGCTCGCTCGGTCGGCGCCCAGCTCAACCGAGCCGAAAGAGCTGAAGCGACCGCGTCCCGGGGGCGGCACCTCCCGGTCGCCTACCCCCCGACCCTTCCGCCGCTGCCGCCGAGAGCAGCCGGTGCGCACAGTGCGGTGGAGCCGCCCGGCCCCGGCTCGGCTGGGGACGCGGGGCGGAAGCGGGGCTGCTGCCCGCCTCGCCGCCACGGGAGGATGTGTCCGTGGGGCTGGCGACCTGGGATCGCGTCGGTGCTTGGATCCTCCTCCTCCTCCTTCTTCTTCTCCTCCTCCTCTCCCTCCCGCTCCCCGCCTTGGCAGCGAGGGGCTGGGGCAGTTGCGCTTACCCGCGAGATGGCTTCGCAGCGGGGAGCGCGTTGAGAAAAAGGTCTCCCCCTCCCGCGCCTCCCCCCGTCGCCGTGGCCTCCGAACAGTAAGTGGCAGGAAGGAAGTAAAGTTGCAAACAACCTGCAGCGGCAGGAACTTTCTGAGCTGCTCCAGCTGCATGTGTTCAAGGTGCCTTTGATGTGCGTGCAGCAGCTTCTGGAAAGTGGACTGCAGCTTTCCCACTCATCAGCCCTCCCTCTCCCCCACCCTTCCCAACCTCCCCTCCCACCACCGCCACTTCAGCCCACACACGCAATTTGTTTGAGAAGGAGGGGGGAGAAAAAAAAAAAAAAGAAAGGAAAAGAAAAAAGAAAAAAAAAGTGAGGAA
>JAAGNO010005195.1:93330-115693 GCA_033439905.1 Ceryle rudis | reverse complement strand
TTTATTCTGACAATTTCAGTTTAATTTAAATTATGTTTAATATTGCAGGGTATTCTAATGCTGTAAAGTACTAATGCTTGCCATAGGCTGTCTGGAATCCCTAAAACTAGAATCAGTCTTCATTAAAAAAAATAGACTAGCTAAATGTACAAAGCATTATAAATAATATAAAAAAAGGCTAGAACTGGTGGTAAATGTTCTTAGAAGTGTGAACATCCCTCTCTCTCTTTCGATTCCAATCTTTCAAGACTTTTCTTTGTTAGCGGAGAATTTAATAAGACAATCAGTCATGAAGAATGAAGTAGAACTCTGCTAGTGACTGCTGAACCCAAATGATGCATTGTACAAGGAAGAAGACAATATAGCAATTCTTTGTAATAGAGGATACCAAAGTAGCAAGAAGCACATAACACAAGGTCTGAACTATTATAATGAACTCGGGGACTAAACATCAGATGTTGGGTTTTAATCAGGTTGGTTTTCATTGCTTCAGCAGCACACAGAAGCCTAGAAGATGGTTTAAATGGCTGGGAGGAAAGATTTAAAATGAAAAGGATGCCAGTGTAGCTGGTTCATTCACAGTGGACATTAGCAATTCCTGTGCATAGAATAAGATATTCCAAACAGCCTTAAACTGACCTAAATTAAACCAGTTACAAAAATGCTGGGAATGCCTGAAATTTACCTCGGTTAACTCCCCCATTTGCAAATTCAGAGTCACACTGTGACATCAGTGCAATTCTGGAGACAAGCACAATTGTTAATGGCTACTCACAGTAAAAGATTACTAAAAAGGCAGAAGTTCTTAAAGAGCTGGAAAAAGAATCAAGCTTGGTTTACTATCTACATGTTGAAAATGAGAAATCACATTCAACTTTCTTCCTGAATGGAGCTATTAAATCTACAACAGAGGAAGCAAAATGAAGTTTCTACGAATCTTGCCCTCTGAGAATTTCAGTGTGTAAAAGCTGTGGAAATTCCACTTTATTGCCACCGTTCTGCCTACCACAAGGGAGCATTTGTAATATTGATTAAATTGGACATGGACAGCAGAAAAATATGTAACATTTATCAAAGTTTACAAATGCAAGAAAACAAAGCCAGAAATTCCATTTCTTAGTATAGAGTCTAGAAAAATATGATGGGACGTACCTTCGATGCAACAAGAAAATAGTAGTGCTTAAGTTTGTGTCAGTTTTTGGAGAAACTGCCATACCTAATTCTTTGTTTCCAGAAACATCAACTGAAACCCAGAGCCAGCTCACCCTCTCAGAAGCCACAGATACAGCTAGGAACTTAGCTCTTGTCTCCTGACCTGGACCAGACATCACTAATTCTATCGTTCCACTCACATTTATGGTTTTATGCTTCAATATTTTAGACCTCAAGGAGTTGCGTATGTGTTATCTCCCCAACTGAAAATGGTTGCAAGCAAAGTGGATTTCATTCTTTTCTAACAAACTGTCTGTAAAAAGATTCTGTGGTACCTGTGAGCAATCTGGCTCTTTTTGTACCTCATTCAGATATTTTGTACCTCATTAATATTGGAGCAATATTAATGTTACAGGGAGATGACACCAGACAAACTACAAAACCAGGCCTTAGCTGTTTGCGGTTAACTATTTGTACTAATAAAGCTACGACCGATGTTCTGGGGAAAGGCTTTCCCTTTGTCCTTTTTGAGCAAAGGTTGAATATTTATTTGTTTGCTCATTTTAAAATCAATTTCAAAAGGGAATCTCATAAATGCTCTACTAAACAAAAAAACAAAAGGACTACATTAAGGATGGTAATCATTTCCACAATATCCATGAAATTATATACTGCTGTTTTGATAGAACTATATTGTTTTGATAGAACCATATTAATTCAGTTTAACACAAATTAACCAAGAGATCCTTCTCTCGAAAGGCATAATTCAGACACTTCTAATTCTAACTTGCTTTAATATTAATCCTTGTGGTGATACTCTCTTTCTCTATCATAGCTTTTCATTATGTAAGAAACCTAATACTTCCTAAAGTACAGTATACTTTTAGTCTATCAATGATCTTTAGATTATTTTCTATATTACAATTACTATGCCACTTTTGCCACTTTTGCAAAAGTGCCTTCAAAAATCTTCAACACTTGTAAAAGATTAGTACCACCCACCATAGGATTTACGCTCTCTCATGAAGTGCTTGACATTTGCACTGCTTTCTCAGTTCCTTTAGACTAGTGAGTTACGAGGTGGACTTGTCTCTCCAGTAATTTTTGTAAGTCTTGCAAATCACAAGGGTAAACAAGAAGCACTTGGGAAAATAATTTTACAAATTCTAAACCAAAAAAACCCAAACAAAACAACAACAACAAACCAAACCAAAAAACAAACAAATAAAAAAAAAAAAAGCAAAGCAACACCCTTGTGTTGTCCACTTTGCAACCAATAACTTCTGTTTTCAGATGCCATGTGTGCTGCCAAGATTTCTGATAGGAAAAGTAGTTTGGAAGCACCTCTACCTCTGAATTGTCATGACAGTATTCGGGCTCAATTTTTTATTTATTTTTTTTATTAAAAAATTCTAACAGTATGGGGTTGTCAGCAAATATATCCTGAAGACTTAAGAAGTTCCATAGAAATCAGTCTGTATTGAATGTAACTGAATAATGAAATATAGCACATCACGTATATCCTCCAATGGAGAATAATATGTCAGACAGAAAAACACATTAGCTCAGCTACTATGTATCTATAATTCATTTATTTCTCTGGAATCTTTATGAAAACTAAACATACAGCTTTGGTTATTGTTACTTAACCAGCTCAATGAAAGGAAGAGGGACCAACAGATGAACATTTTAGGTTTTGAAGCTGTCAGGATAAAATTATTTGATTCACAGCTACACCTAATACAGCTGAGTAACATAAACACTAATATCCTGTTTCTTACCCTAGATAGCAAATCTTGTACTGTTTAAATCTAGCTTGTCTTGAACTAATGCTACTTTATAAAAAGAAGAGAAAAGCTTATCAAATATTCTTGAGCAATCTCTGAAAACAGTAAATACCGATCCTTTATTACATGCTCTGGAACAAAGTCAACATTCTACTAAGCTTCTATGGCAGAGCACAACTGACTGGAAGTTTGGATGTTTCATAAGTGAGTTTCACTAAAGGTATACACTGAGATTCCAGGCCCATGTGTCATACCCTGAAACATCTGCAACAGAACATTCTTAATAAATGAGATAAATAAAAGTATGCAATTAATGAAATAATTCTGAAAATAGATCTATTCACCCATAAAGATGAAAAAGCTGTTTATGATTTTGCTTGGTGGGAAAGGAAATTTCTAAGAGATTTTTTGGTTCTGTTGAAGCACAGCTGTAGTGTTTCTGTGAGAAGACAACACAGGAGTTTTAGCAGCATGAAAATATATATGCCACAAAGATTCTGATAAAAAGAAGGTATGCAATCACTCATATCTCTTTACATATATCAGTAATGAAGGAAAAGCATTCTATTTTATCATATATAATAACACACCAAAAAAAAGACACATATGCTTCAGAGTTATGTAATATATTTCTATGTTTGAGTGGAAGAGAAAGGAACTATCTTAGAAAATGTAGGTTTGCATTTTTATGCTAAATTAATGCTAATTATATTACCACTTCTACCACATTCTCATCCCACTCTTGCAAATTGCTACAAACAATTAAGAGCAAAAATCCATTCAAGTTAACAAAATGACAAGTTTTCTTCTACTTCAGAATATTTTTAGGTATGGCATGTTCTTAGACTGAGTTGGTTTTCATCTGTTCCTGTAATTCACAAGTCCTCAAAATAACTCTGTAACTCTTTCTCTTTTTTTTTTTTTTTTTTTTTTTTTACCCTGTTTAATCAGGATGGGGATCTGAACTGTGAGTTTAACCAAACCAATCTCCTTTTAGTGTTTTTGCTGTGCCAAACCACTTCTGGTGTTTCAAGCAAGGCAATGACAGCATACCTTCTTGTTATTATTTATGCATGGAAGGCCAAACCAAATGCTTGGGTGGGTCACTGAAGACGTGAAGTATGTAGTTTTTTCCATCCATAGGATCCCATTTACATTTAAATGAACTTGCTTCTTGTGAAAGATTGGCTCCAGCAGAGAATACCACATGACCACAGACATCAAAATTAAATCACAATCACAAGGATAGAAGCCACCACATACTGCTAAAAACAACCTACAACACATTTCTGCGTTGCCTTATATATGACAGTAACACAGAGAAAATGTTCCGTTTTCTTTTATAAGATGCATCCCACTATATTTTCTTAATCCATGTGTGTAATAAGACACTGCTGCTCAAAGCAAGAGTTAAACAAGTAATGCACAAAGGTACCTCCATGACTGGATGTCTCACGAGAGCTAGGAAAACTGTCATGTGCAGCTCCAGGCTTTAAATGGAGGATTTCTTCTGGCTGATGCTGGAGTGGCACTGACTTGACAAATGTGGGAAAGTCCTCATCTGTGAGATGGGGGCTTAGGTTGTGGGCTCTTGGTCAATTGAAAGGTTGCATTAAATGTAAATTATAGGACTGTTACTTAGATATATACCCTTCTCAAACAGGTGAAAGGCAAACAGTGCCCTGCACTAATTCACAGATGAACTGGTGATAGGCTTGCTGAATAAGGCAAGCAGGCAGGCAGCAGGCAGTTATAATCCTCATCTTTGAAGGAAGGAAGGAAGGAAATATATTTTTATATAAAACCATATTAAAGGTTTTTGTTGTTTTTTTTTTAATTATTATTATTTTGTTCTTTAAAGTGCCTCTACGTATTTCTCTTTTCAATTTATATGGAAAAATATTAGGCAAAACCCTACAGTAACTGGCAGTAAATATCACAGTAACAATTGCTCTTTTATTAAATATTTATTGAAATAAATTCCTGTGCTTTCTCATTTTTCTTCTACTGCTTCCAATATTTATTTACAGATGATTATTAACATCTGCCAATGTAACAGTTTAATTTGTACAGAAGCCGAAGGGTAAAAAAGTCACACACCCCCTGTAAGATGACCTGTAGTTAGACAGAAAACAGTTTTCCCAGTCACCGCTTGGCTTCCTGTCTGTGACCTCTGAAAAGCATTGGAGGCCAGGGTTAATGGCCTTTCCAATCTCTGTGATAAGAATTCATTTTGTTCTATTACCAGCAGTTATCTCAGGAGCCTGCTGCATCACTTCAGCAGGGTTCAATCAATGAGAGGACCTAATGAAGTAACCAGCTGTAGCTCTATTTCCCTGGTCAACTCTATCAGACAAATAAGATCTATCAGTCAGATCTTAAGGCTGGGCCTAGAAACAGCATCCTCACATGGTGAACCCATATGCATATGAACCAATGATACGTGGCTCTTTCTTTTTAATCTTCCCTTTTAATATGGCTTTTTCTAACAGAAAAGGAAGAAAAATGGGTTGGAAACGTTGTATTAAGAGGACAATAATGCTGGATTAAGAAATAGTGAATTTTCAGAACAACAGGAAGCATTTGTAGTAATCACAAAAATAGAGTAAATTATATTACATGGCAGATTTTTATTTTCCCATAGCAACCCCTATTTTCCCTAGATGATAGTACTCTTGAAAATAAAGGATATATTGTTTATTATTTTCTGACTTAAATTATTATGTCTCATAAGCAGGTTTAATTATGGGACTTAATTTTCAGTTTGTCACTTAGGAAATATATTTATGGTAATAATTTTCAGTCAAATGTCAGTCAAAATATCTGTCAGGCCATTTTATTTTATATTTAAGTCAGATCTTTTTGACCAAATTGTATAGATATAATTTTGTAATTTCTTATAGTTAACTTTATTCTCTCATAATTCAAAAAAGGTTTAGTTTCTTTGAAGTACAAATTCTTCTTTAAAAGGCACAGAATTTGAAAGCTGGAAGACAAGGAAAACAATAATAAAGGACAACTCCAGGACTTTGGAGCTATATACATCAAAGTATGACTTTCTAATTAATTAGTACCTGCAATTCATATTGCTTGTACCCAAAAATGTCCAGTCTGACTCCATCCTTAGGCGGTACAAACTCAGCTGTAGCAGGCCACAAGAGGCTTATTACTGGAAATGCGGTGGGAAGCCACATTAGATGAGCATTGTATTTGCCAAAATATTGAAAGCCACATCTACCTAAGTTTATTTTGTGAGGTTAATCTCAACCAATCCCATGAAATGAAATTTGTATTCTTTTAACTGTGTGCTTTGTCAGATCGAAATGAAATTGTCTGTGTGCTGCTATGGAGAAAGAGATATGATATCCAAGAAAAAAGCTAAAAATTATAACTGTTCACCATGCATGCATACTGTAGCACAGAAATGTCTATGTAATTAAAAGCTAAGGATCCTTTTGCATGCAGTAACACATCTGATGGATTATGGCACACACATTCCAGAGTACAGGTGCTTCAAATAAGTGCTTATATCTCTTTTCCCTGTGTGGAAAACAAGGGCATTTGTCTCTTAGAGTCTAGCTGCATTAATAAAACAATAGGAATATTACTTGTACAATCAAAGGAAATCCAAAAAATTTTCCTTTTTAATTTTAAACCACTTTCATGAAAAACAAGGGGAAGAATGCATTTTTATAGTGCAGACTGATATTTAAGGAAAGCAAATTTCTGTGGTAGATACCTAGGCACATTTGAAAAGGACTGAAATATCTATGTTACATATGTAAACAGATAAGATTATGCCTAGCAGGCATTTTGGGAACATCTGTCAATTTCTTATGGAACACACTGATTGTGGGCTATTGATTGCATTTAAACAAAGTTGTTTCAAAAAAAAAAATCAGCTAACAATTCGTGTAGAAAGGACTGATCAATATTTAAATGACTCTCTTTATTGATTTAAAATTAACTTTCAATTAAGAGATCCATAGGACTCTTAACTGCGACACTTATCCATTCAAGAGAAAATAAAGGTACATTTATCGATACACTTAAACAGCAGTGGCTGGTTTCCTATTGATTCAGTCATTTGCGCTGGGATTCGTTAGCGTCATCTGACTTTAACTTGCTTACTAGGTCTTCACAGTATGTAATACTGCAAGATGCAGGAATGCACGAAACAACACAGGGGAAGTGAACAGAATTAGAAGAGGTACGCAAAGGTAAGTCACAATTATGCTTTTTACATCTGATGAAGGAAGAGTCCATCTTAAAACCGCCTAGTTTGGGAATTTGGGCAGGAACAAATTCCTGTCAACTGACCTGTTCGGGACAGGAAACATAAATGAATGAAATCTTTAATACTGAGAGGTAACAGTTCTATTGGCTCCTGTCGTCTCTGACAAGATCGCCTATTTGTGTGTATTGATTAACATATAATCAATAACAGCTTAAGCTTATTGTTTGCAGAGTGATTTTAAGTGGCAGTACCTTGATGCCCTGTATATGGACATCTATATATATACAGAATAATCTGCATATATAAGGCCAATATAATATTGTAATCATAGAATGAGCCATCATGTGGATTTTGAAAGACTTACTGAGATGTTTGGAAGTAAACATTAAGTACGTATCTCTGCTTAAAAGAAAAACTCAAATATATTTGTCCTAAACAAAAATATACTACAATAACATAGCTATAACTATAAACATGTGCAAAACATCAGCACATTTAGGAACACAAATTAAAACCAGGACTGTAATTACATACTTCATTATTTATATGTATTCTGGGTATTTTAGTATCCTAAGGAAGCTGGACATGTAATCTCAATAGTTAATAATAGACCAAATTCATCCCAGGTGCAATTTCACTGAAGTCAATGGACCTGGAACTGCACCTGGAATGAATCTGGCCCAATGCTATGAATGCCTCCTGACTCTCGCCAGCTTAGATTTACATATAAGATATAACACAAAAAATGAAATAAAAATAGAAAATGTCCAGGAGGCATAGCATGTTTACAGAGCAGAGCGGTAATAACCTTGCCTGATATATATGTGGCAGTGCTTCCCTTAGCCAGACGGTATCGTTGGGAATGGGGGAGGGTTGACTCTGACAGTGGCTCAGGTTTGCCTGTGTCCCTTCGTGTCATTGCCTATTTGTTTCTCTTTTTCTCTCTCTTTCTGTTTTGGAAGCCTCATAGCACAGAACCATCCAGTGAAATGAAGCTGCCCCAAACTGACCCATTTATTACCTATTCGTTTGCTGTGATGTAATCTCCAGGAGGAAAAAAATACTGCAATATAGTAATGGGTAAGCATTAAGACCTGTTCTGATCAACTGAGATTATTCCTTAAACTGAGAATCCCAAACAGAATGTATATAAAATCCAACTTGTGTGTGTGATCACCAACAATTTATTTTTTAAAAGTTAGATTTTGCTAAGTAACTAAATCAAATTCTTTGAAACCTGGATGCTTTTTATATTATGAGTTGCTGCTTCTATTATTTATTCTTTTCTCTGTCCCCTTAAGTTTAAATTCTGCTTACCAAAGGCTCATTTGCAAAGTTATGCTATGAATCAGAGATATCTTTAGGATCATCATAATGCAGAAAACTGGTTATGGCCTTTGCTGCCAGGTGGGAGTCAATATCAGAAAGACCAGTGTGCAAATGCAAGCAAATACCCCCTCTTAAAATGTCTAAATCACATAATGTTAGTGTAACATAATTTGGA
The DNA here is from genome assembly GCA_033439905.1 of Ceryle rudis. Taxonomy (NCBI): domain Eukaryota; kingdom Metazoa; phylum Chordata; class Aves; order Coraciiformes; family Cerylidae; genus Ceryle; species Ceryle rudis. The sequence goes on along the minus strand of JAAGNO010005195.1, from coordinate 107,013 downwards.
ATATATTATGACAGTTACAATTACTAAAAAGTGCATGATGCCATTATTTCCAACTGGAAATTAGATGATTACACTAATTAAGTGATAGCAGGTGGCACAGGATGACTGCTACAATCTTCTCGGATGTGCAGAAAGAGATGCATAGTTCACTGTCTAAAACACTCAGGAATAGTAACAATTGGCTTAAGCAGTTTTCTGTCCCGTGATGCAGAATATAGATTCACTTTGATTCAACACTTCCTTATCACATCAAAGAGGTGGAGAGTTACCTTTATGGATTGTCTTAGGAAAAATAAAAAATAATTATAATAAAAAAAAAAAGCTACTGGTTTGGCTTCTACCCCTGTAACTAACATCTCTCATTATAACAAAATTACAGTGTGAAATGAACTCCAAAAGAATAATGAAACTCTAAAATGACAGCAACCTTCTTTTAAATCACCGAAATTTGTCATTACTGCTTTTAACTTTCTCAGTTCGGAATTGTTATAGGTGTGCTACTGAGAGTCTCTTCAGTCAAGCAAACTGAAACTGCTGTAGTAAAAGAAATATTTCTCTCACAATAAAAGCACTAAATACTTTAAAGAATACATGCAGTCATTAAATACATTTGAGTTTTAACTCGGAATTACTAATCAGTATTTACACATTATTTTTACAGAAGGATTTGAAGATTATTCACAATTGCATTAAGTTAGACAAATAATCCTCTAGTCCCATGAGTCATTCCAGAGCTTGTTTTTCTTGTCCTCTCTGCTCTATGTTCAGACTGAAGTAAGGCTAAATCATCATCATCGATTAGTTTTCCAGATCAGCCATCATTAGTTTAAATACTATAAGAAGTGGTTTAAGAAAGATACTCTCTTTTTTCTGGACTTTCATGTGTTTCTAGAGTGTGACCTCAGATTAATGATGGCAGGGGGCAGATCTACTGAAGAAGAACTGTGCTGTGCAAGCGTGCAACCAACATATGCCTAAAAGGCAAACCAAGTGATTCTTATAAATGTCAGAAAATAAATGTTATCTAATTTCTGAAAATCTCTTATCTAGCTTTATCTGTCTCTGTAGCATTCATTTCAGCTTAGTTATTGTATTTCTTACTACAGATCAAACACATGGCTGATAAGACTTGAGTTTTGATATATTTGTAACATGCTATGATATCTTACAACATAGTTAGCTCATTTTAAAAACCACTGCCTTCTCCCTCTACATCTGGCTTACCTGTGCCACCACTTCAAGCAATGTTTGTGCCACCTGAACTCTCACAGGTGAATACAAGAGAAAGCCAGACTGGACAGTAGAATGTGAAAAACAGTTGTTTTCCCTAGGGTGTTGTGCCTTATGTTGTGGTGAAATTCACTTCTCAGTGATGAGGTGTGAAATCTAAGGATACCCTTCTTCGACAAAAATTCATATAATCACATGTGCTGTGATAACAGCAGAAGATGTCTGTAGCAAGGGCAAAAAAAGAAAGGTTCTCCAGCTTACCAGCCTCAATGAACATTTCTTTTTCTTTTGAGTGAAACATGAAAGTTTGTAAAAATCACTCATCTCCTTTTTTTTTTTTTTCATGCTTTAATAGAACTAAATGGAATGGAACTAAACTTCTGATTACAAAAAATGCCTTATCTCCTCTGTGAATACTAAGCTGCTCAGCATTTAGAATAGTATCATACAGCTGTTCTTCTGTGAATTGATATAACTCTTGAATATTTGCCGGGACAAAATTTAAACAAATTTCCCACAATGACCATGACAAATACAGCCTCTCTGTGGCTAAAATAAAAACCTTTGCTCCTGCACCCTAGGACATTCAATTAGCTGTGCAAATGGTAATAATCGTAGATAGATACTCAGAAGCAGCTATTGGAGAAACTTGAACTTGTTGTTCAACTAAAGAAAATAACATTATTGTACTATAGGTGCAAGACCAACTCTCTTACCTTCGCATGCCACTGATTAGTCCAGCCTTAGCTGAACAAAAATCCTTAATCTTCTCTTTTTAATATTGAAGAGGTAAACCCTCTTTCACCTGCATGTGGAGTCTCCTTTTCATCAAAGCTCAGGAGATTCCAGCAACAAAATCAATGTATGCATGTTCAGAGCAGTTTTCAGGGTTTTGTAAGACAAATCTTTCAAATGGGAGCTAGTTTAATGTTATTGAGCTGAGTTTCGATCTGACAGAGTGAGTGAACAACACAGAAACAGTTCACTTACCACTGCTCACACTACAGGAGGTGGGAATCGGGTACAGCTCTGTACAAATACAGCTATGCAATTTCACGGTAAACCCTTACTCTACCTAATCCAGTGTTAAATGCAACCGTACAGTGTTTAAACAAAGATTTAAGAAAGAAATGCAATTTATTTCTCTCTAGTAACTAGAGACAGTTACGGTTTTCTCATTCATTCAGACTGGTGAAAATTAAGACTAGCTCCACTAAATTTAACAGAGATGTGCTAGTGCAAAACTGATTTTAACTGGAGCATTGTCAGGCTCTGTGTTCTAACAGAAAGATCAACACATAACCTGTTCTGCATTTCCCTCCTGTTTTAAAATTTCTGGCAATTTGCTTTCTGGATTTTTTTGATTGAAAAAGAACATTTAAAAAATATTCACTTAATTTTATTGTCAGACATTGTAGATTAATATGAGCTGTAGCACAGCTTTTCACAGATAGAGGCTTTTTATGTTACTACACTCTGAATCCTGGAATGCCAATGCTACTATCAACTACGATTGGAGACATTTTATTCCTCTTCTGAGAAAATGGTATTACAACCACATGTCACAGAATGGTAAAGGTTGGAAGGGATCTCCAGAGACCACCTAGTCCAACCCCCCTGCTAAAGCAGGTTGCACAGGATCACATCCAGGTGGGTTTGGAATCTCTCCAGAGAAGGAGACTCCACAACCTCTCTGGGCAGCATGTTCCAGGGCTTCATCACCCTCACATGAAAGAATTTTTTCCTGACACTGAGGTGGAACTTCCTGTGTTCCAGTTTGTGTCTGTTGGCCTTTGTCCTATTACTGGACACCACTGAAAAGACACTGGTGCCATCCTCTTGACACCTGCCCTTTAGATATGGATATCAACATTATATTTTGATATAATGGCCATATCATCATTATGTCATGACAGTCTCCATGATCATACAACTGATTAGAAAAATGATCAATAGCCATTTCTTGAGCTATACAGAATCTGGAATAATATGGTATATGCTTCCTCTGTACTGGTTATATTCCTGCCTTTTAATAAACAAATTAATGAGTGTTTTAAAATGCTTAGAGTAAAATATACAAGCCAAGTGGCAAAGTTTAAAATAAAATGAAACAAACAAAAAGAATAATGCTTTAAATTTGTGTATTAGAGTGACAAAATGCCCATGATACACACGTAGTTATGGCTTTTGCCAGTTCCAGATTTATCAGTGGGACAATATTCTGCTAAGACAACAAGAGGCTAACAGAAATAACATTCACACTCATCTAGTTTAAATACCAAGTTCTGTGCCCTGAAAAGTGCAAATATCAACTTCTCCTGCGATTATTCAGTTCAAACCCAGAGTTCAAAGTAGACGAGAAATGTAATTATGTTATTATATTAACTCAGTGTTAGCCATTAATGTTCCTCCTTTCAGAATGTGCAGGTGAGGTAAGTAAGTTCTCAATGAAAAGGGACAAATTGGTTCAGTTTCTTCTGATGTCCTTGAATATCTGCAGAATTCTGGTTGATGTATATATAAAATACACTGTTGTAATCCATACTAGATGAAATAATGCATTAATTCATATTTCACACACTGTACAATACAAACAAACAGATAGAAATTATGAGTGAAAAAATTATTAGATTCAGTGTAAGTTCATCACATTAGCAAATTTCCACCAGGCTAGTCATCTTCCTTATATTAAAAATGTCTATTAGCTGGTGTAATTTAAGTCTCTGATAATAAAACATCAGCATTTTAATAGTATATAAATAACCCCTCCCTAATTATTTTGCTAAATTTTTCCTACATTGCAGTATTATGAAAAGAGGTTCTTGGTAAAGTACTTTACCCTTTCAACAACAATTAATAATTAACGTGTCTTTTTAAAAAAAAAAAAAAAAACCCCACACAAAAAACCACAACACAAAAAACACCAAAAAAACCCGACAAGCTGACGTAGAAAGAGCCAGGAGGTTCACAGTTGAAAGGAGAGCTCCCTTTTATGCTCTAATCATGGCTTCATGGTTCTAGTAGCATACAATTTTTTCATGGCGTATTTCTCTTTCAGCGCAGGGTTTCGGTAGAAAGGATACCTGCTTTCTGGTGCCGTGAATAAAATCCTGTGCACGTGTATCAAAATACAAGTGTGTGCATCAGGTTTGGAATCTAAAAAGTGGCATTGCCCCACGCCAATTAATTTTTCACCAGAAAATTTGAGTATTTGGCTTTAAAAAGAACCCACAGAGATAGTCATGCCACTGCAGTCTCAACATTGCGAACTAGAGGGGGAAATACACTGTCAGAAATAGAAACTGAATGTTCTCCCACCGTGCATTTAGCCAATCACACCTTCCCTTTCCCCGGTATCAGGGAAGGAAAGTCAGGTGCATGGCTCAGAGAAATACTGTCAGACAGAAGATGCAACCCTCCCTCATGCATAGCCTGAGTAAGAAGCTAAGCATCTGAAAAGCTTTGAATCATGGGTGACCATGTAGCACAACAGAATTGCATTAAATGAATGACCGACAATCACAACAGAGGTTCACATGGCAATAATATTCTGAGACCATAATAAAAGCTGCAACATTAACATTTTCAGCCTTTATAATTGGTGTCTTATTTTGTTAATTTCCAGGCACTGTATTTACCTTATGACAAAGAACTCCCCACTTAGACACATATATACTGCCAGAATTTCAAAATGTCATCTCGAGTTTTGTAGGAACCTCATTCTTTTTAGAAGTAATTAGCTAAGGCATAGTTTGTATGGCAATGAAAAAAAAAACACTTGCAGAAGCTTGTAAGCATTATGTAATTTTTTTTTTAAACTACAAGTACACATGCATATTCTTGCCTCCAGCTTAAATACAGTGAATGTTGTAGTTGGTTGCACAGGAATTGTCTCAAGAACATTAAAGCAAGCCAAACACAATTGTATTCCAACTAAAATTGCTCTCTTTATACTGTGTATTGAAACTTGATAGCTGTTGGTTATAAAATTCCTTTGATTTTCTGTAGGTAATAAAATACTTTGGCAATTACTATTGACAGTTCTGGATAATCTTGAAGGCTGCCTTGCCTGAAGAAGATGAGTGTTACAAATCACTCCACTGAAAGAGGGAAGAACAGCAGCAGGCAGCAGACAGGTTTCAATTTCACAATGCTGATTATCTCATTCGTGATTCTATGCATGCCTAAATCTGAGGATCCCTCAAGCAGCTATATGGACTTCTACTTTTAAAATGCCTATTACGCTTTCATACTTTTTGCTGCTTCCTGAAGAGTGCCATTTCGCCAAGCTTAAATAGCAGAAAATTGCACTGCTTTTCCTCTGCCCATCTCCTCAATCTCTATTAACCTGCACAAGAACAAAGGAATATGATAGCCCAGCTATAGGTTGGGAAATAGGTTTGAAGTTGTTTTCCATTTACTGGTACCTATCTTCCTGATTCATAAATGTAGTTGAACAATAACATTATTTTAATACGTTATCTAATGACTGAAAGCATAGCCTTTAATTACATCTCTATTTACACTAATAAATATGCTGTGTGTTCAGAAATACATGCAGCTATTGTTTACATGGACATCAAATGATACCGGTAGTGCTGTCAGCATGTGTCAAGGCTTAAACAGAAAGGAATAAAAAAGGAAACAGCAAAAAACATTGTGGGCTTTTGTTGGTTTTGTTTTGTTGTAGGGTTGTGGGGGTTTTTGTGTGTGTGTGGTTTTTTTGTTGGTTTTGGTTTTGTTTTTTGTTGCGGTTTTTTTTCCCTATTTAGGCTACAAAAGAACAAGCAGAAGCAGCTACAAGCAGAAAGGAAAAATGTTGAAGCACCTGGTTCTAATGCTTGCAGTAGGCCTTTATTAGATGTCATAAACAGAATGATGCATTACTCTGTGGAAGACTTACAGCCTGCAAATGTTAAGGTAAAATGGAGGACAAAGAATTCTTTTAAAACAAAAAGGTTAAATGTCCCTTTTCAATCAAACAGTACTTATTAAATGGAGAAATCAGAACAGGCCCAGAGAGATTGGAGACTATTTCTGTTATTTTTTAATGTATTCCTGTATTACCTTAACAAATAAAAAGTATTTTACTTTAATAATACACATTTTATGTAAGAATGATTTTCAGTCTATCCTACATTTCACCTGTATTATTATAAACAAAGCAAAAACATTTTAAAATCCTGTTGCTGATATAGGTTTGGCAGCCCAATCTCAAATCTAAATAATTGCATTAAAATCCACATAGGATGTTGGCCACCATCAACAAAAAGGTAATTTTTGTCCATCAGAGAATGTTTTAAAATAATATCTGCTTTGCATTTAAAAAGATAAAAGAATGTTTTCTAAAATGACAATTGCTGGTTGGCCATCGATTCTGAGCTTTAATCTCATGGTCTACTCAAATTTCCCATTATGTCTGACGGAGGCTTAGGGGGATAGAAAGGCCAAACTGTGGGCCTTCAACAAAAGTGGAGGGGGGTTCCAGCTTTAAGAAACACAGCTGTTGCTCACAAACTGGGAATGTCAGAACAACTCAATACAAGGTTTAGGTTTGTTGTGGTTTGGTTTGTTTCTTTCTTTCTTTTTTTTTTTCTTCCTGCTAATAAAAACTTAAAGTGTTTTGCATGCTTTCTATAAACAGTGCACTTAAGTTTTATAATCTAGTACATCTTATTAAGCGTGAAGTCTGCTGATCCCTAAATTATTCATAACATGGTCCAGACTGATTAAGATTGGCTTGTTAAGGAGCACAAGAAGCAATTAAACTGACAAGGCAGTGCGGCCTTGATGTATACATTTATTATCACAAGAATACCCAAAGTGAATGCCCTTATTAAGCAATGAATTTCACCTCACTGGCCTTCTACCATTGCTGCCACAGGCAGAGAGAGCTAGGAACAACATGTCAAAAGCTAACTCTGAGGAAATGCCTATCTTCAAGTGAAACCGATTTTGTAATGAACCTTTCAGTTCACTCCTGAGGTAATAAATCCTGACTGGTGCATTAATTACTTGATAACATCCCATCAAAATGCAAATGCAGCACTTGACCCATAGGAATGGCTCACTAGCTGTTAACTCTTCAGGGTATACATAAATTGTCTGTTTTCTTTTATCAAACAGGGCATTTATTTCCATCTTGCTAGGGTGAATGTCACTCCTGCCACCCTCGGCCCCTCAGTGGCCTGACACCATCATTTGCAGAGGACTGTCACTATGTGCCGACATCCTAATTGTGCTACTTCTTTGCTTTGTACCTTTGAGGCAGAATTTCCAGCTCCCTCCCCCTCTTCTCTCCCTTTTCTGGAGGAATCTTGCATGTCAAGGACAAAGCTGTAATAGCGTTACAAAGAATGACCCCCACCTCTAAAGTACACTAATCTTTCTTTTCAATGGCAATACATTAAACAAGGAATTTAGTTCCTTGAAGTGATTAAATGAAAGCTGAACATATCTACATGAATCACTACCCAGTACAGGCGAGCATGCCTGTTTTTAGCCAGAATGCCACCACAGATATATTTACATGTCTTTAAGACGCTTCCTCACTCCCTTCAGTGAGTGTTCAATTTTGACAGTCCACAAGCAAATAATATGTCAAAAAGTAAAACAAAGCGCTTTTCACAAAACAAATTTGGCAACGGTGAAATGTGATGTATCACATTCTTTGTGCTGGCCGAGAAAATAGGCTGCCTTAATTACAAGAACTATTTCCACAATAAATGTTAATGAGGAGCTGTGTTTTATGCTTCCCCACTCAAAATGCTAATCTGCATCAGTGGGTCTGGCTCTCCCACCTGGGTCAACCTGCTTTACAATTTTTCTATTTGTCTTGAAGGCTTGGTGAAAATCCTTAATTCAGGTTACTAGGCAACCCTGCAGGTGAGAAAATATAATGTTTGGCCTACTCCATTTTCAAATACACACAGTGGCCTAATGTCTTCCAAATAGACTGTGCAAAGCATGCACTGATAATTCCCTGCTACATTTTCTAAAGGCGAGGTCAGAAGAAAATTAATTGAAGCTGAAAATAATGACAGGAGGAGAAGAACCACTGAGACTTGGTGTGACTGGCATGTGATGATGTTAGCAAGAATCCCAGCATGTGACTGGACAGTGTGATGAAAAATATACTTTATGTGAAGGGAAAACAAGTTACAAAACTTAATTAGTTTTTGACACTTCTTCATAAGTTATTATCTTTTCATTTGGAACATTGCCTTGGGACATCAATACACAAGAAGAAATGAAACATTCTTACTGTAAATCTGAAGGAAAAAAGACTTTATATTACTCTATTCCTTCTACATGTCTTTTTGAATAAACAAAATATCCTCTGCAGCCTAAGGTGTACAAGCCCCTGAAGATGTTTCTGCTGTGAGCATAGAATAGACTTGTTCGATGTAATAATCCTGTTACAACTGATTATGCAGTTTCACTTTTAAAAATAAAGAGGAGGAAGATTGGAATCCAAAATGGTCACACAACAGAAAAAAAAAAAAAAGCTATAGATGAGAAGCAGTTAAACTATAGCACCTACAGCAATAATGCTTCCTGTACAGCAAATGTATTTTTAATTTTTTCCACTAAGGCTTATACCTAGAAGTAATTCACACTGATTACTAAATAACCCTTGTGAGTTGCTTTGTCTTTTGAATTTTAAAAAATACACTTGCCGTGAGCAATGAATTTCATAAACCACCAGCTCTCATGCTTGATGAATCATTCTTATTTTATGCAGTGCTGTGTGATAGAGAACTGAGATAAAATATTCTATCCACAAGCTATTCAGTACAATTTATCATCAGCGGCTCACTAGTCCAGTGATAATACCTGGCTTGCAGATTGTAATGATCAGATTCTGTTTTTATTTCAAACAGGAGCGATCCGAACACCAGAGTTTTTAATTTACATACATTAGTGAGGTTCAAATGTGGCAATAGCTACAAGCAAATTCACTTGCAAACTGAATGCTCGCCTTGCATAATGGGTTCCCTTTAGCTATTACTCACCAGTGAAGTACCCAGATAAAAATGAAAACAAAGAGGAAATAAGGGAAATCATGATACAAACACCATACTGTGGACTAGAATAATTACTGAACCACAGTGAAGGTCACATTTGTATCTGTTTTAGTAATGATTTCTTATATTTTCCCTTTGTATTGAAAGCATAAATACTATCTATTTTTTTTCTGTATTATTACAGTACTGTATTCTTCGCATTCTGTCATTTTCCAAAGTTCCAGCACAGTATGATTAATAAAACTTTTCTTTGTGGTGTAAACTGGAATAAATAAAATACTAAAACAGCTGATAAATACATAAGCAACTTCAAAATCTCTGTAAATTACAGCAGCTTGAGCATTTAGTAAAAAACCAATGGTCTTATAATAAAATACCTCTTATAGCTATATCACTTTTATACTGACCACAGTATTGAGCTTCAATTCCCAGCAGCATCATTACTAGACATTTTCCGCCACCTTTCTAAATCTGAAAAGCTTCCTACATTTAGTGAAGATTAGATAATGCTACAAGCAATCAATAACAGCTATCAATTCCATACCTTGTTCGGAAGAACAAGTTGATTAAAAGTAACTAAAAGGGATGGTTGAATATGCTTTAAAACTATCTGATTTTTCTAACTACACCATCATGGCAAAAAAATAGTAATTGCAGGCCTAAGAGGTAGGTCTTAGCCACAGTAAGATTGCTCAAACCAACAAAAGCAAGAATATTCTAAATTAAGCTTGACACTTCCACCTTATCTTATCACACAGTGGGGGAGTGGGTTGCTTGTTTGGGTTTTTTAGGGTTTGGTTTTATGGTTTGTTTTTGTTTTGATCTGTTTTGTTGGTTTGTTTTTTAGAGGATTTTTGGTGGGTGGTTTTTTTTAGTTTCAGTTTGTTTGGGATTTTTTTTAGTTTCTCTCAAAGCCTCAATGCTCTCCACAATTAGTCCTTGTCTCTGATTTTTTCTTCCTTTCTGGATTTTTTTTCCCCTCAAACAATAGTTTTTAAATAAGATTTGTTGAAAGTTAGAAAATATTGTGAAAGCATCCATCCCAAGCTCAGCCACACACACAGAAAGACAGATAAGACTTTGTTTATTAATGACTATATATTCCTCTGCATGTATGAAGCCCTTACTGCATATGCACAAATAATGGCCACGTAACCCCAAATATATTCACACAAATACGATCTCAATTATTTAGGTCCTTTTCTCATAGCACATGCTGGTGACCTTCCAATCTCCTGAATTTGAATCCTGAATTTTAACAAGTCAGTTCAGTTTAGAACTTCTAGACTTCCACATACAGCACAGAGAAAGGTGACATTCTCATACAAACAAGTTCATCACGTTCCCTGTTTTCTAACTCTATACCCACAGCCCTGGCAGTTTCAGATCTCTCTGCTAGAGCAATACATTTGCCTCACTGCCAGGGGGGAGAGGCAGTGAATCTGAAAATGTGTTTAATCTTGATTAAATAAATGACAGAGAGGAAGATGAGATCCCCCTCTTTACCATTCATCCTTGACTGCTGAACAGGGTTGCCTGCAATGCCCTTAGGACTGTCTCTGCTGCAGGTGGGAGGGCATCCAGGATGCCTTTACACTGTGTTGAGGTTCCTCTCCATCCACCCTCAAGTGCCTCAGTGCAATGGGGAAATGATGGGTAGCAACACACAGTTTAATGCAGCTTCCTTAAGAAACAGTAAATAGCTAGGCAGTGGCCCTTTAACACTTTAATCTAACCTATGAATAGAATCATGGACCAGATTCTGTTCTTCAGCACATTGAGAGAAAAACTCATCAGCTAAATTGCTGACATAGCTGCCAGCAGATGCTGTGTTTGCTTCTGGAGAATAAACTTCTGTAGTCATACAGATCCACCAAAAGTCAGAAGTCCCTTCATATAGGCCTTTTCTTTGCTGTATCTTTCTGGTGAAATGAATATTTCTGAATCTCCATTTATTTATGCTCAGAAAGGTAAAGTTCACCTCCCTGCTTCTCAGAAAAAAATCGATGTAGGTGGGTAATCTAAAAGAGAATAAGCTCATAGACTAAATGAAACAGTGCTTGATCACACCATCATAGACTGAAGGGTCTGGCCCCGACAGTCTTGTTCCATGTTATAGCTCTATATAGAAACTCATCTAGTCTCTTCCAAATTGTGCTCATTTTGGGGCATGTTGCAGAATTCTATAGCTTGAGCAATAGAATTTATTTGAGCAATGTTTTTTGAGCACAAGGAACACTATGTTTTGATAATATTGTAATTAACTTTAGAAGAGATTTCCTTAGAGATGTAGTAACTTTACGGTATTTCTGAGACTCCAATCTGTCTCAAGTCACTATGGTAAAAATAATCCTAACTAGAATTGAAATTATAAAGACTAAGACGTGTGGAAAAGCATATCAGAATTAGAATCAAATTTTCTTCTTTCTATTTTTTTTCTTGTTCTGAGGAAGGTGTAAGGCATGTGGGAAGAATTACTTGCCTACAGAAGGACAAAAATGAAGCCTCAAGCTAGTAGACAAATCGATTACAGCTAAACAGCTTTCAAAAATACTAAGTATACATTATATCTACACCTTGACAAACTGATCATCAGCAGAGTCTTAGCTTGCTTCAAGTTTTAGCTCATCTTGCCAACTCTGTGAAATGTATTACAGGGAAAGTAATTGCTGCAGCAGTATAAAGTGTGTTTCTCTGCTGCAGCATGTGACACTGGCTGATAATAATGAAACATGGTGTGAGATCATGCAACTTCTATAGCAATTTCAACTGGTTTATTTGATTTACAAAACAAAAATAAAATTAAAAAAAAAAGAAAAAAATTCTAGATTAAGAAGTTGCTATATTCTGGCAAGAAGTTTTCTCAGTGGAATGTAGAAAAATTGAGATTCTGTGGAACTGTATAATGCTGATATATGATGCAATAAGTCCAATATCTAATGAAACAGACCAAAAATGCTGTGCCAAATGCATTGTAAAATGTTCCCCATGTGAATTTATGTGAGGAGATTGGGGAGTGGGACAAAGGAAGAAGGAAAGAGAAAAAAGTGAACTCATTTGATTGCAGACTTGAGTTTGCTCTTCATGAAATAAATGATAAAATTCCACTAAGCTCAGCAGATAATATCACAAGAGAGATTATTTCAAATAATCAGACACTTCTAGCCAGGACAAAAAACACTCTACACTTTGCTATCACACTTTATTTTTCTGAATATCAGACTCCTTCTCTGTCTCTCATTTATCTCCACAACAAATCAACAAACACGAAACCCTAAAATAACCCTCGCAAGACTGAAGGACGCAATAGTTAACTTCCCCGATTATCCTACATTTAGAGAAGGAAAGAATCTGACAAATAATCCCCACTGCCATTGTGTGGCCATTACAGTGTCCTGCGAGCCTGGACAAGTTATTAGGTCAGACGCTAACTTCCTAAGTAGAAAAATGATGTGGCTGCCTTTGTCCTCTTTGCAGTAATGGCTGGAGTCAGGACTAATTAAGGCCCCGCGGCAGTACGGTACGAGAGAGGTCAGAGACTTCTTTCTGACACCTAAACAGTGCTCAGCTCAAAGGAACTGCCCCTAATCTGAAATGATGTGATGTAGAGCTGGCCTTTCAGCTTCACTGTATATTTAAAGGAAAATGACAGTTAATGACAGGGGTGTCAAAAATGAGCAGATGGAGAGGCTAAGGAAAACACAGCTTTATGGTAAAATTTACTTACAGTTCATCACTGTGCTTACAATTAGAGGTTACTACGCAAACACAAAAGTTTGGATACCTTTCCAGCGTTTTGCTGAAGTAGAAAAAAATATTTGCTTTATGTACGTAACTCAAAGAAAGGCTGTTGACAAAGAGGGCTTCTTTTTCCATCATTATGCAAAAACCAGTGCATACACACCCCCACACAACCTACACTGCATTCACTTCTCTGCTATCAAAATAAAATATGAAAATAATAATACAAAAATTTAATCTCATTCAGTGGATTACTACTTTCCATTTTATCTTGTTGGGAGTAACCATTGCAGTAATTAATCTTCTTGTCATTTTCTTTCTCCCCTTCAGGCATGGAACTTGGGAAACAAAAGGAATATTCAAAACAGAAACCAAGATTTATTGTCAGTTAGTCATAACAGACACCTGCACAGATTACTAATTACTACAAAACCATAAGGTCTGCTGGCACAAATACTTTCTCATTCCCTCTTTTTAACCACTCCTAGTGACACACCTGCAAGCCTTTCATTGATGTTGTATTTATCTCAGGACTCCTTGTTATCATTGCATTATAGTGTCACCGTTCGATGCTATAGTTAAGGTTCAGTCAGCATTTCCACTCCTGAGGCTTCCTTCCTTCCTTCCTTCCTTCCTTCCTTCCTTCCTTCCTTCCTTCCTTCCTTCCTTCCTTCCTTCCTTCCTT
>JAAGNO010005195.1:83362-93230 GCA_033439905.1 Ceryle rudis | reverse complement strand
CCTTCCTTCCTTCCTTCCTTCCTTCCTTCCTTCCTTCCTTCCTTCCTTCCTTCCTTCCTTCCTTCCTTCCTTCTCCCAGGCTTTTTAAGAAAATCTGCTCCAGGCTAAAAGTTGAGTAGTGAAGTCTCAATACACACTCCTATGACTCTTTTAATTAAACTAGAATTCTCAAAGAGAATTGGTTTGGAATGTTTTATATAAAAAGCAAAACCAGACAAGAACAAGAACAACAAATCCACAAAAGTTTTTTGGATCACATAGTTGAACCATTTCTTTGATGTATATTAAAATAATAAAAATTCAGTGAGTAATTGGCTCACCATAGGGAATTGTAACATCTGGTATTTCCCTCAAAAGTCAGAAGGTATGAGATCCCTAATCTCTAAAAAAGGTCTTTAAACAAGTACTGTAATGACTTCCTATAAAATGTATCAGTAAACATTCAGAATATGAATGTGAATAAATTATTATTGTACATAGTTAACGTAATTTCTGCCCCCAAATGATGTATAATATTTCATAGTTTTTGTTTATAGTTGTAAGCAGGTCCTATCAATATGTTCCAGGGGATAACTTTGAGTTATTTGTATAGAGCTACCAGTATTATTACCTTTTCTAAACTAAATTTAATAATTGATATAATCAAGGATATTGTAAAGATTCTGTTACAGATATAGAACCTGACATCTAGATACATGTCCATCTCTATATGTATAAAGCCAGAAGGACAGTCATTTCAATCCATGGCTCTGCCTAAAATAGAAGGGGGAAAAGATAAGAAAATAGGGGAAAATGAAGGGAATTCAGTTTGCCTCAGTCCTGTGTCATGTGGCATCAGACAGACAGAGTTTAAGAAGCAGTTTTTTCTTTATAGGTTCTCCCTGCACATCCCAAGCCTCAGCTCAGCAAGGTATTTAAAGGCTGAACCACATTAATTCAGGATACTGTTTATGTTCCTTGTTGAAATGGGCCTGTGACGGACTATCCAGGAAAAGTATTTCTGTTCTCATCAAAGCCCACTAGAATTTGACTTAATACTAAACAGGTTCCTGTAACAAACCAAACCAAAACAACAAAAAAAGGCAACAAAAAATCCAACAAAATCCTAACCAATCAACCCACCCTCCAAAATAACAATCCAAACCAACAAGTCAACTGGATTTAATGTGAGTCTTAATTTTGCCTACTCAATAGAATCTTAGTAAAAGATTAATTGTGACCAGTAAGTCCATTAGCTGGGTTTAGGCTTGTTCAGATTTGCTTTTGGGTTTTTTCATGTTTTGAAGAGACTCATTAAAATCAAGTCCTTTTCTGTTGCCAGAACAGTTTGCCCTACAGAAAGAGTCAGTGGCAAGGACACAGGGTCTTTTTTGTGGCATCCCACCTGGGCTTGGTAGCTACCAATTCACTCTGGGCTCAGTACGTGTCACACTGCCCATGGGCCATTATTGCACTGATGCATTGATGGATTAGTCAAAGAGCTTGATCTCATGGTTGCTTGTTGTGAACCCCACTGGAAAAACATTAGCTGAAACCTCTGTGTGGCGGGGTTGACCCAAGTCCATTTCTGCCTTACTTTTCAAGCTTGTAACTGATTCCTCCCTCTCAGTGAGCAGGGGTAACTCCAGTAGAGAAGAGTTTGGCCATGAGGATTCAAGCCCTTCTCTTCAAAGCATCTTTGGATGGCACACTGCCACAGAATCATAGAATCATAGAATCATTATTGAGGTTGGAAACAACCTTCAAGATCAACTGTCTACTGAACATTATCATGACCATTAAACCATGTGCTGAAGTGCCACATCTGGATGTTTTTAGAACACCTCCAGGGATGGTGACTCCACCTGTCCCTGGGCAGCCTATTCCAAGGCCTCACCACTATCTCAGTAAAAAAAATTTTCCTAATATTCAACCTAAACCTCCCCTGGTGCAACTTAAGCCCATTTCTTCTTGTCCTATCACTAGTTACCTGGGAGAAGAGACCAACACCCACCTCACTACAACCTCCCTTCAGGTAACTGTAGAGACCATGCTTGAGTTTCCTTGCATTTATGTAGACTTTGGAAAAATTTCTTGAATACTACACACCACTGCACCTCTGCCTCTCCACACAGCTCCTACTCCGAGGCTGCAATGTGTTTTGCATATTTTGTGTATTATAAACTGATATTGTTCTATGGGCCTGACTCAAGTTAGGCCCTGCAGCTATTTTTGCAGTCTGAGCCTGGACATATCCTACAAACAGCTGTTCTACTTCAAAACATACTGCTAAGAAGCAAAGTATTAGATAAATGTATTTTAAAATAACTAGCATCCAGCAGAAATCCAGCTTAACTACATTTCTGTCATTTCACAATTATCTAGACATGCCTATTTTCCTCCAACATCCTCATTCCCAGCAGGTTTTGGAGCCCAAGTCACACTTTCCCTTTTCCTACTGCTCGTCCTGAGACACTCTCCATTATTAAACTCTGTAGGTATTCTTTGTTCTCCTCTGCTCACAGCTTAAGCCTGGTCTGCTGAAAACTAGATGTCTGGAAAACTTGCCAGAAGCTGGGATGCTATGCCAGGGAAGCATGACTGTATGCTTGACCTCTTCCTCTGTTCATTCCCTCAGCATCTGCTACTGGCGGCTGTCAGGTTCCTATTACAAAACCATCTACTAGTGCCAGCACTGTCCCGTAACCAGAAGTATTAGCTGATAAAGAACAATGAGCACCTTTTTTTTTTCCTTTCTGTCTGTGTTTAGTCATATATATTGACTGAAAATCAACATCTCCAAGCATTATACCTCATCCCAGTAACCAGATGATCACACATCCATGAATAATAAAGATCTTGAGGGCCCATCAGAATCCACTGAATGGCTTAATTCCATATTTAATTATGGAATATGAGCTGGAATCTAAATTTGGGATAAATAATTGTCCTCAATCTATAGAGGATGCATCCATGCACTCTGAACTAGGTCGGCCATCTCTGTACTGTGTTTCATTGCTGAACAGACATGACCCAAACCAGATGGGATTCTTCACGGAGGAAGGCACTTTAAATGTTTCTTCTGAAAATGGATTTCATTTCTCTTGCAAGCAATGAGGTAAAATTTAGGGGATTGTTGGAAGTTGAGAGCTCCTAGGAGACCTACTAATTCACTTCAAGAAATGGGGAGCATTTAGAAATACATTATTCTCCTATGGATTAAATTCACTACTTTACCAATTGCCAGAGCAAAGCCTATGCACCAGTTAAAATCCATTTAAACTGCATTTTGAGGGCTTAAGTGAGGCCTAAATGCTGCCTAGGTTTTGTGCAAGCCTTCTGCAGAGAGGATGAATCTTACCCTTATGAGAACTAATCAGTTTTGATGTTCTCTCTTCCATTTAAAATCAGTGAATTATTAATCTTTATGTATACAGTAACTTCTTGAAAAATATTTTATATGCAAATTCATATTAACATCAGCACAATATCTATAATACAGACTGAAATAAATTATGAGGTACTTTGCAAGGGATCCTAGCCATTTTGACCTATCAAGTCAAAAATCCAATGAAATTAAAAAATATATTATGCCCTTTAAATACATATTTACATAATCGACTCAGAAAATGGCTCAGAAAAAAAAATCTCTTACAGCATGTAAATAATGTATGTTTGTAGATTTGTCTAAATGCACATGTATTTATCCATCATCACGACACATTGCAAAGACACTAAATGAACTGGTTTGTATGGTCTTGTGCGCTACATGAATGTTTTTTAAACACTTAGAAGAGAAAAATTTCAATAATAGACATGCACCTTATGTTCAACCACAGACCTGATTTCCCATTCCACGTAAAAAACTTAGCACTTATCCTCAATTTCAAATCAATATTCTTAGGATTTGCAACAATTTATTGCATATATTTTTAATTCAAGATCTTCACAGTACCCACATACTACCAGGAATGCCACTAATCTACAACAAGAGGAGATGGTAGCCTTTACAGGCAAGAAATTCAGATTTAAACCCTGACATAAATTTTAACTGGCAACAGATTTTATGATTTGAGTTATAAAGGGTGGAAGATTGATGATTAATTTGAACGGTTATTCTGCAAATGTTGACCTTGCAAAAGCCATAAGTTTATGAGAACACATCTACTGTCTGTCATGCCACTCCAGCATCACTTGTGGCTCATCAAAGTTTATACTTCTAATTCAGAAACTTGGAAATATTGCAATGTGCATAGAGTTTACTTGAATGAGCAGTGACACAGAAGCCACTATAAACTCATTAGTGAGCAGAAATTAAAGCATATTAAAGCATTTGACACCATCCCTCTTTCCCTTTAGCAGCTTTGATGAATATTCAGATCCTCTACCAGGTAGCAGGTAGCTTGCAAGATCAGTAGACACACAGACGGACAGAAAAACCCACTGAGACTCAATCTATGGGTTTACACAAGACCCTCTCAAAGGCACAAATGAATACTTCCTACTAACTATAAGTGCTTGTGCATCCCTCTAGTTATAGCCTGATAGGAACTTTGTAGCATTCTGTGAAGATGAAACATCCACTCCTCATACTGTTAGCTCTCTGAAAGTCTTTGTATGTGAAATAAAAATAATGACACTCAAGTATTCTAATGTCCATAATCATTGTGAATCATAACTGTCAGTGGTCAGAAACCTACCCCATGAAAACATAAGGTAACAATTTAGACTTATATTATTACTTTCAGAGAAGAATACTACTCATAGGAAACTTAAGTAGTGTGGAGATTATAACATATATTCTAAAAATAGGAATGGTTTGGATTTCTTATTTTTCTTTTTTTTTTTTTTCTTTAATCCTAAATGGAATATTTTCATATGAAGCACTGTGTGCAATTTTACACTCGGTTTTCACTGTTGAAAGTCTACTAGTCTCAATTTAGAGTTAATGAAGATATGCATAGCAATTTTAATACTAAATGGAAGGTTGGAAGGTGCCAGGAAAGCAATACCTTTAGTCTACAAATAATAGCATCCAACCAGAGGGGAGAAAATGTACACTCCCTCCTTAAATATGTAGTAAAAATAATGCTGAAATTGCAGGCAGTTGCTTATCTTTATGATCTGGACAGTGTGCTTCATTTTCATTTTCTCTCACACAAAGACAGATTGATTGCGTAAAGACAGTTCCTTATAGTTTGAAAAGAGGAACAAAAGGAAGCTATATTATAAATTAATATGAGAAGTCAAAGATTTGTTGACTCAAGCTGCGTTAAGAAATACGTAATTTTGGACTCAGTTTTTAGGAAACTGCACTCTCATCAAAATGTCTTTTATATAAAAAGCAATATTCAAGATTGTGGTTTTGCCAGCACACACAAAGATGAGATGTACTATGGACATTAATTTTTGCTTACTTATCTTACATTGTGTCTACTTATATTCAGAATCCCGTATTTCCGTAATTGTTCACAATTTGAAAAAGAAATGGAGAAAGGGAGAAGGAAAATTAATATAAAAGAGACATTTAATTACAGAGCTCATTTGATTATTCACTTTTTAGAGATGCTTGTATTATAAAACATGTATTTTGCCAAGAAAGTGAATTAAAATGATGATGTCAGCACGAAGAATGTACTCAAATACATAAAAATATTTGGCTGGGTGTGTAAGGACTTGGAACTGAAATTCCAAACTCTGTGTGTGATATGAAGCTTACTTGGGTTTAGCTGTTTCTTAGGGTTTTGTTTTGTTTTTCCCAATTATTAGTGATCACATAGTTCCCTGAAAGATTATAAAAACAAACAAACAAAAAAGGCCATAGACTTTAAGTCTGTAAGTAAAACTACTGTATTCCTTTTGTATGTTCTAACTGCCCTCCAAATAATTAGACTGCAGACTTGGCTGTCATTCATGTGTATCTATTCCATTGTGTGAAGAGAAAAAGAAAATGGTTGCCCATACATTAGCACATCACCCATGGCTAGTGCAATGACAAGATAGATTAGGATGTATATTAAATCTCACACATGACTGCCTTTCTATATCAAGGTAAAAAATACTTGCTCTTACATACATTAGGGACTAGTGTTGGACTGACATCTACATTAATATTGACAGCATATCAACATTTTTTACATTAACTGAGTCAATAACTAGTCTAAACCTGGTAAAACTTAGATAACAAAAATGAAGAAAATATCTAGTGAACAGCATTAGATTCTTGTATCTAAGAAAAGAAAATTAACTCCCAAATACTACATTGCTTTTTCTGAATTATCAATCCTACAGCAATACATCAACCAGTGTATACAGCTGTGACTTGGTAATCCAATCTCATTTGTCAAACAAGAATTCTAGTAGATAAGGAATGCTTCTAGGAAAAGAAAACCCTGCACAGACAATAACATAAATATTATATACATAGGAGGGTGATTATAAAAAGCTGGATTAGCATCATTGTATTACTTCACCTCCTAAACATTACTTTCACAGACATGATGAAATTGTCAGGCAGTAATCCTACTTCCACAATAGCTGCTTGTGACAAATGCACATAAAACCTGCACAAACTCAAGACTATTTTCCTATTTTGCAGGGGAGTTCAAATGTTCATTTGTATTTTCCATGTTAAGAAGTACCTTTAAATCAAAACCCCTATGTAGGTTAGCTTAGGAAAGAGATTTCATTTTTAATCTTTGCTGTAAAATCTCCAGTAAATAATAAGTTGCTTCTCATTCCAAACCAATGTTTTGGTTTCATTAATAATTAAATGTTATTTTCCAATGATATCTAGCTATTTTATACTCTGGTCTTTGAGCTTCCAAATGAAGCTCAAAAGAAAAAAAATTAATAAAGCTTTTAAGGTGCCCACACATTTTATGAACATGCACATGAATGCTGGGAGAAGAAAACATTTGTTCTCCCAGATTCACTGTGCTCACAGTGTAAGTGAAAGGGGAGAAGTGCTAGGAAATCAATACACAAAAACTTTTGAAAGCAGTGTCCATTAGAATCAGTTATTGGCCCAAAGCTGATATGTAAATGGCTATAATTTCAGTCCTAGAAATCAAGTTGCTACAGTGGGAAGCATCCCAGAGCATCATTATTCGGCAGAAACAAGAGCATGAGGCAGCCATGCAAAGTTTTTTGATTTTAAACACACCAAGGAGCAACATTTCAATCATCATTCATCTCAGAAGTCAGAGAAGCTTTTGTATAACCACCATTCTCACTAAAGGCTGCCTTTTCCCCCCGTTTCAGTGTACTGTGGAAGATGATGAGGGTTAAAGTGATACTCTCAGCAATATTTATCTCCAAACGATCCCATCTTTCATTTATGCAAGTCCTAAAGAACAGTGATGAAACAGGCCATGAAAAACCTAGGCTTATGGATGTGAGCTCCTCCATCAGGCAATACTATGGGTAAACAATGGGCAGGAAGCAGAAGAGGCCTCTCTCTACTGTTCTGCTAATGCTTTTCTAGGCTCTTCTAGCTAAACATTTAAAAGAAAAAGATACAGAGAAATGCCTGGCACAGAACTGGAAATAGTACTCTAGTGCTTGAGATGTTGACAGCATTCAAGCTGATTAATTAGTATCAGTAAAGCCCACTGAAAAAGGTTAAAAGAGCACTTTAGCATGCAGTGATATTATCATGATCATTAGGATGACATATTTCTGTCTTTGCTAATGTATCTTCTTTTATCAGCTCAATAAACTGATGTAGGAGTGCATTTTTTCAATTACATTTTCATAAATAGATGGAAGAATTTAACAAATTAATGTTTAGGATAATGGTGCAGTGATGAAGCTGATACTTTTACATTTTTTTGCTCTGAAGCTTTTGATAGAAAATCCCAGTAATGCCAATCTCCTTAGTTCAGAGTAGTTTCATATTCCTAGGTTGCTGTAGATCTCTGATCTGATTGTTTCAACAGGAATAGTTCTAGGTGACTGTAGATAGTAAACTTAATTCATTAAATAAGAGGGATATTAATCTATTTGTCAAATTAGGCATTTTAACAAAAACCTAACCTCCCTGATGATTATCCTTTTGAGAAAAATGCACTGTTGCAGGGCAGAAAAAGTACTTAAGTGCTATTGCAGAACACATCTTTTGTTCCAAAATTTTATTCCTAACAAGGGCTAAACGATGCCCCATTTATAACATTTTCAATTCGCAGAGTCTACATGTGGCCATGTCCTAGGATTGCCAGAAACAGTGTACATTTCAGAAAGCTAAACCTCATAAATCTCCAGAAATTCCTCGCATCTATTATGTTTACCTTCTGCTGCTGATGAGCCTGTTGGGCTCTGTACAGAGGAAATTACAAGCGCTCCAGAAGATTTGGCAAGAAGATGCTAGAAGAAACAATGAGCAAAAAAAAAAAAAAAAAAAAAAAGAAAAAAAAGAAAAAAAAAAAAGAAAAAAAATTTCTTAACTGAAACATCACATCCAGCTTTGGCTACCATTTAAATATTTGAGATTACAGCTAGTAAAATGGAATTTCCATGGAAATGGAATAAACTGTTTTCAAAAATCCCTATCAGTCTAGCATTAGTTATGCCTGAAATTAAACATGTTAAACTACACTTGGTGTAGCTTATGGAACTCAGCTCAAGTTGAACATTCATACTGGAATTTAGTCTGTTTATACACTTTTCCAATTAAGAACAAAAAGCAGTTATATCCCAGAATTTTTTTCTTTTTTTTTTTTTTTCTATCATCTTTTTGCTCATTTCTATTAATCTATAATACAAAAAGTCTTCCTTTACTTAATATATGTTTGGAGACTGTTGTAACAGCTGCTAACTAGTAAGGAAATGCCAGCAGAAATTTTTTATGGTCACACGTTTAAATACCACGGGAAATTTGTTGATAGTTAATGCCAACTGAAATGCTTATGTTCTAGGCATATTTTGTGATCAAAATGTGTTCAAAAACTAGTAGTTCAAAAATCTCCCCACGTAATATGTGACAGGGCCAAGGGCCAAAGAAAACTGAATTAGTTAATAAAGGAAAGAAAATGAAGCTGCAAGTTTTAAAACTTGTTTGCTAAATGAAAAAAACGGTAATTGTGATGTACGTGGGGACACACACCCTTGCACAACCACAAACTCTGAAATAAATACCTGGAGGTTAGAAATGCCATTGAAAAGAATGGAAAACTATCCTGAATTTACCAGCACAGACACCACCTTGATGTGATTTCCCTCAATTCAGTGCCCTCCTCTCTGACAACAGCAGGGGTGGGAGGGCTCAAGACACACCCGGGCTACTGAGGGGAAGGGATTATTTTTCAGAAATTTGTATGGAAACAATCTTACAGAAATAGAAATGGCTGCTTCCACGTCTACCCAAAGTGGTGAATGTCAGTGAGTCTTTCTAACAAAGGAGAAGTAGAGAAATACTTTGTATTATGTATGAACTGTATGACTGTACACCCTCCAATGCAAATCATAAGAGTGAGCTTTCAGGCTTTGGAAACTAAACAAAAGTCTGCTCTTAATCTGATGTCTTAACCAGCTTCATAACCTTAAAGTATTCCTGCTTTTAAAACACCCTGGACAAGTCCACCTGGCTAGTGGTACAGAAATATACAGTAAACTCATAACCTGTGATACTGAAATACAAAATATTTACCAAACCAATATATATAAGTCACATGGCTGAGAGTGAAGTCCATTGCTTTAATATGTAATTAGAACAAAGAATATTGTTTTGATCTTTTTTTTTTAAACCAAAGATGCTCCTGTCAATTATTATAAATAAATCTGTCTTGAATATTGCCATTACTGAGACTAACTACTGACCAGTATTAATTATACCCACTAAATAATACACAAAATGTCAATAACATTCACTCTTATCTCAGTGAAAATCACA
>JAAGNO010005195.1:65199-78262 GCA_033439905.1 Ceryle rudis | reverse complement strand
AACTTATCCTTCAACACTCACCGCCTAATAAACCATTCACAAAAACAAAAATAACAACAAGGCTCCTATTATCTGATCTTCCGTAAAACACAAAAACTGCCTTCTCTGGTACAGAGGAAGTGCCAGTAAGCCTGCAGGTGTGAGCCAGTTAAAAGAAAAGGCTTTGGCTAAATAGATTCTTTGACTGCCAGGGATTAGAGTCATGGCACCAGTGGTAACACACAACTTTTCCTTTAATTTACAAAATTTTCTCACGAGTTTGCAAGAGTTCACCCCATCAGGGGCTTTCTGAGGCCATTGAAATGTCTTAAGTTTTAATTAAGTTGGAGTTGTCAGAAGAAAGCTTTTTTGGCACAGAGTCAGGGTCATTAATTACTGCTATCTTTGTTTCTTTCAGAAAAAAAGAATTCTACTGACTTATTGGGTTACTTATACAGCCTACATTTTCTAGCCTGAAGTCCTTATTCACCTCCAAGCAAGGCTTGATTAAGCAGTTTACCAATTACTTCCATCAATCTGATTTACAAATCCTATGGGTAATCTTAACTTCAGAAGCTTTTCTCTCTGCTGATTTGAGGTACAGTAATAATGAAAGCAGCATTACTGTTAGAACCACAAAGCATTTTAAAACTCTAGATTTTCCATCCTAAATGGTACTTGAAACACATTCCTGATTTTATCATTTCGGACCCATCCTCTTATATGCCTGTAGCTGGATCAGTTAGTAGGAGACATAAGCCACACTGCATAAAACTAAGGAGAAAAAAACATAATTTCCTTGCTGTCTTGCCATTGCAGGTAAAAGTTCATGTTTTCTATCAAATAAATACCTGCAATCAAGCTGGCATTCAAATTTCAGGGCATGGCATCTGCATTTCATAACAGGAGAAATTTTATCACTAGGTGCCATTTACCAAAAAATTAAAAGGTCCAGAATAATTAACTAAAATTGTTACCCTGTAACAATCATTCTCTGGTCTAAGTAAAGGCTAATTTGTAGGCTTGGTTTCTACCAGATGCACTCACATCATAAAAAAAGCTAACACCTTAACTGGTACTAATTTGCTGCTTCATCAGAGTTTGAGGTATGGGGAATGCACTGTCTCCCTCATTACTAGAGATAATGGCCTCAAGGCTCAGTGTGAAATAAAATATTATACAACAATATGCTATATATCCATTCCATAGACAAAGTGAAACTTTTGATTTCCAAGTCTGTCCATTCTTTGCTTCTGGTGATCACTAACTTCACATGCATACATGATTAACATACATTCCTCTAAAGCAAATACATCATAGTTTGATATAGCTTTTCAGAAATACAGTAAATTCATGGGTTTGTATAAAGTATTTTGCACAAATACCTTTACCATTATTAGAAAGCTTGATAACTATGTATATTTCTAATTACACCACTCGTTCATTTAAATGAATTTTTTATCAAAATCCTCAAACACCTTGAAGCCTGCAAAAGGCCTGCATTAAACTACATATTTTGTACTGGTTTTAATAAAAAATTTGGTGAAAAAATATGGGGTGTTTTTTTTTCAGAAACCTTGACTTGGATTTCTAAATTATGGAGTATACTTCACCATTTTGAGCTACACGGCTCAGCAAGTGGTTGCTCACACACTGCAAGGCTTGGAATGGCTGTGGTGTAGTAGAAATTATTTGGATCCTCTCTCAGGTACTTACTTAATTGCTCACCCATTTACTCTACATTGCATAAAATAGCAGAAGAGAGACAGAAACTGTTAAAAAGCTAGGAATACTAGCAAGAATGTTACCCAGCTCTGGGAAGTTAAGATGCCTGCAACCCAGTCAATCCACTCTTAAAGAAACTACTTTGCTGTTGTGCATTTATGTTTCCGTCTGCTACCTCTGTCTCCTAAATAAAACAGCAAAAATAACAATCCCATAGAAATTACAGCAGCTGTTTATTTTGTAAAATATTGAAAATGGGTAGTCCAAAAAGATTACAAACCTGCGTGGAAAATTCTTAGAAAATAGCCATCCTTTTATTTGTGGCAGTTTGTTTGTAACTATTTTACTATAGCACTTTTTGCCAAAGCATCATGGAATCACATCAATCCTTGTTACTGTTTTCATTCTTTTCACCTTAGTTAAGATCAACTCTAACACCAAAAGCAATTCAGACAATTGATTTATGTCTACAGGATGAATATATATGAGGATACATAGCTGTCATCATATCCCTGAATTCTTCCTTGCCACATACAATCCCACTGTCACCAGCGTGGCCAGTGTATACCTGCAACTTGTTGCCAAAGTGCTTTTGAAGTGGGAGACTCAGAGAAACAAACCTCAGGATCATGGTCTCCCACCCTTACATTTTTATGACTGCAGTCACTACCAGTATGAGTTACAGTACCTGCACTTACAGCACTGGGAGTGGACATTTTATAACTTCAGGCTGTTTTCTCTCTTCTCTAGTAAGGACTTTACCCAGCCTTTTCAGAATTCCATCTTACTTTTATTATTTTTCTTCTGTAGTTGAACAATATCTTTAAAATCCATCTCTCTGTTTAAATAAATACACAGAGAAATAAATACATTGATAAGACAAAACCTACCAGGCTGGCGGTGTCAAAAAGCCCTCTAAGAGGCTTATGTGTTTTATTCTACAGCTAAGTGTGCAATTCTAGCCCTTTTTAGCCGTGATGAGAAATGGGACACTTTAATAGCCCAATTCTGATCTTAAATGCTATGCATGTGCACCCGCATATATGTTTTAAAAATTGGAAACCTTTACATGAACACAGTAAATCAAAAGCTGTTTTAACAAGCTGATTTAACAAGGTATTAAGATGCACATTCAACAGAGGAGGTGGAAGCTCAAACTCTGTAAATTGATCGACACAGATGAAGCACAAGTGCTGTGATCAAAATGAAGAGGTTTGTACATATTTTCTGAATATTCATTTCAACATCTACTTTTCACTCTGGGCTTAGTCATTTATTTATAACCCTTAATTTGGTTGTTAGAGAAAACAAGCAACTACTGCTTCATTCAATATTGCTTGGAAAGAATGGATAATTTTTTTGCAATTTTTTGTCCTTTGCATGATTTTAGTTTGGTACATATAAATATATAACCAGGCTACTTGACCTGAAAATTCTCTTTGTCTTAATAAATGCATTGCTAATGTGTCTAAGTAAGGGTGAAAAACAAAACAAAAAAAACCCCAAACCAACGAACCAACCAACACGGTAAAGTACCATTACACTAGTAGAACCTCCTCAATGCAATTTTTATTTCATGTTGAAATCCCATTTCTGTTCCTTATCAAGCAACAAGTTATAAGACTTTGAGACAGGCTCATCTACCAGTAGCAAAAATGACCAGAATATTCAACTGTATTGGCAGCTTTACTCAAGGTCAACAAACAAGTATATTTTCCATGTTGATATTAAGAGATATAGATCCTTTCATTTTAATATAAATTAAATTTCAATTACATTAGTAACTAAAAATCTTTGTTGGTTCCTTCTATAATAGAAGCATTACTGAAATACATATTTCTCCATTTTGTTTTCATATCAATATGTCAATACACATACTTAGATTCTGCAGTAGTTGGTATGACATGAAAAACTATAATGGATAATATCTACATATTCGCTGTTCTGTGAAGGACATGGGCAAAGGAGATATGCTTACCTAGCAGCCTGGGATCTCACATGAATCTTTGTATTAATTCTAGGTAATAAACATGTTTTTGCATATAAGCAACAGGGCACTGGCAAAATGGCCTAGGCAAATAAGTCCTGCTTGACCTTCTAGAATCACTAAATGCAAAGAAAACCAGATGGATACAAATCAAAAGGCCCATAGCACCCACAAATGCCTGGAGCAACAGCCTTATTTACTGAAGGGCTATTAGCAACTGCTTCATCCTTCTGTATCCTGCTTCAGCAGCCACTGAGGGACAGTATTCTCTGTACTGCTTCTGCCAAAGACAGCCCTCTTCCAGGAGAGCAGAATTAAGTAAAAGGATCAGTCACCTATGAAAATCACAGAGTAAATTATCAAGTTTCACTTGTTAGAGTGGGGTGTGCATATTAGGATATAAATAGCTATAGACACACATATAATGTCACTTGGCTGAAAAATACTCAGACTGCAAATGTCCAAACAATCTAAACATACATGTAATGACAAATGTGTTTTAAAATGGTCTTTTTTTTTCTGGGTAATCTTCTTTCATCTACTATCGCATGTAAGAAAATGGACACATCTGGCTACAGATCACCTTGCAATGAATTGAACCACTTGGGCAAGGGGCAGTTTATTATGGTTAGTTCAGTGCTGAGATGTCATGGTTAACAAAATACCTGACCCAGAATAAAACTGAAATGAACAAGTTTGACATGTAAAGATACTTGGTTAAACAGTAACTACTGTTCATTTTACTTGCTCTGTATGGAAACATGAAAATTAAAGCTGAAAGACAGCAGCGTTCAACCAGCCGTGCAAAATGACTTCCTATTAGATGCTTCAAAATTCATTGTCCAGTCTCATTTCACTATGAGAGAGCTCCCAATTACTGAACCTAGTCATAGCTATGATTGGTTTAGGACAGGCCTAAAACTGTGTGCAGTACGGTATCGTACTGTGGTCTGTAGAAGGAGTCTATCCCATCTCTGCTCTAGAATATGATGCAAGGGGGACCAGTTGGTTGTTGTGTTATATTGCAAACTCCCACCCTGTTTGCTGCCCACTAGGCCTGTTTTCAACATTGATACTTTACAAGCATCTTTCTCGTGCTGTATATTTGAATTCTGCATTATTATTTCAGCAGATAGAGTCCATTCACTAGGTTGACTCCCATTTTTTGATTTCCTGTCTGAAATTCTAACTTGTCCTCACTTCTTTTGATATTGTCACACTCTGTCCTTGCTGGTGTTGGCAACACTGCCCAATTTTAGTACGACCTGCAGATTTAATGAATAGACTCTTTATCTACCCTTCCTTAGTCACATGATCAGCAGTCTTTCACTCATATCTGCCGAACACCTCTGGACACCTTAGTCCGTCCCCAAACTACAACTTGCACTCCTGAAACTAATGGGAAAATTCACATGGCAATATGGGCACATTCGAGTTCAAGTCAACCGCCCCAATTCTTTACCTATCCCTTCCTTTAAGCAAAGATCTATGAAGTTACTTCCTCCATAATCTTTTTCTATTAAATCACAGCTTCCAAATACTTTTGCCTCATTTTCTGCACTTACATTCATTTAGGCCCCTCGCTATGTCATATCATCTGAAAACTGTATTCATGTGTTTCCTCAGGAAGTGGTTCAAGGTTCACTTGGACCTCCAGAACCCATGTTCTCCTCCATGTTTCTGAGAAGAGCTGGAGAAAGTGGAAGGAGTTCCACTAGATGGCATGCTCCCTCTTCTTCCTAAACCCTTAGAAGCTCCTGGGTGCACCCTTTTTTGGACAAGGTGTTGGGAAGAGTAAAGGGAAGAGCCAGATCAGACTATCAACCCAAAAGGCCTATGAGAAAGCAAGCCCAGAAGATGATTCCTGTTATTTGATCTGCATGCTCACTTTTCTTCCCATACTGTGTGAGCATGTGCATAATTCAGGAATAAACTATGTTCAAGAGCATTTTGAAACAGTCCCATCTTACTCATCTCCAAATGAGGCAGTTGGAGGAATCAGGAAACAGGAAGGAAGCATGCAGCACCTGCCTGGATATTCTTGGCCTCCTGGGAATGCCTTTGGGCTTAGCAAGTGGAGACAAGAGAAAGCATGGGGTAAAACCTTCAATGTCAGAGCAATAATATTTATCTTTCTTAATCATTTTTACTACTTCACAAATCTTTATTCAGTCATGATGATACATACATATAGAAAATGTAACAAAAAACCCCCAACCTGTATTCCTACTGTTCTCATTCTTCAAACTACTTTACTTTTAGGTCATATTCAACTAAGACATATCAAGTAAAAAGTTAAATTGTTTGGGGGTAAGGATAGTTTCCTGCAGCTTTGCAGAAGTGCCCAATACATCTCTACATCTGTTTGCTTTACAAACAACAAGTGGCCCCATGGCAACTACCAGAGTAACTCTTTTTTTTTTTTTTAATTAAAGATTGGTATTAGATTTGCTTTTTCCCCATCCTCAATTGTACTTTACTTTTAAAAAATAATTACTAGTGATTATGTAAATTCATTGTCTATGTCTCTTAAGACCATACTATTCTTATCAACCAAACCTGCTGATTTGGATTTTTTACATTTTTGTAAGTGTTGCCTTGCTTTTTTTTATCAACACCTATTTTGAACAGGTCTTAATTACTTGATCTATTATGTCCTTGCTCCTTTTATATTTCTTGTTAAAGACTGATTTTGAAAGTAGCTCAGTGCATCAGCCATTTCAGAATCAGCTTTCATTTTCTCACCCTTTTCATTTATTATTGAGCTTGCTTTTTTGTTCCTTTTTTTTTTTTTTTTTCCCCTCCAATTTTTTTGAACTGCTGTTTTTATTTCTCGTGGGTTCTTTGGCTAGTATTAACTCATCCTGCTTTTGCATTTCTTATAACTTTTCTAAATCTTAAAAGAGTTTTAATTTTCCTGGTTGTTTTTTTCTTTCATTTTTGCCCTGGGAGAGATCTGGTATCTCTAAATCTTTGAGCAGTCCCCAGTGAAAATAGAATGGCTTCTCCTTAACTCATATATTTTCATATTTCTCAAAACTACAGTTTAGTGCCTTTTAGAGAGAGAGGAGCTACAGATGGAAAATATAATTGGGAATACCTGACTGATATTTTCAACCATGATGGAGCTATAAAACATAACAAATGATTTGACAATCCTGTGACTCAGTTTCTCTATCAGTAAAACCTGTATGTTATCTTTGTCTTCAGAGGACTGTGCTAACACTTCTTTAATAACATTATATCCTCTGACTTTCTTAGCTGTCATAAACATGGAGACTGTTATGATTTTATGAGGTTATACAATTGTTACATTCCTGAAAGGGAGAAATAGGCCAAATTCTTTCCTTCCTTTCATATTCAAACACCTTAAAGCACCTATGAAGTGAGTCTGGCTCAAAGTAACAAAAGGCAGGGTTCTCTTGAGTAATTATATATGAATAAGATTTTTAAACACTCCTTTGTGTACATTAGGTGTGATTTTCTGTCTGATTAGTGTGGTTGGTTGCAAAATATTCGAATACCTAACATGTCTGGCCATTAACTCCATTTATAGAACTTAAAAAAACCCCATTGCTTTCATTTTGGTGTGTTTTACAATGCTACTGTCCTTATGGCTTGAAAAAGCATATCCTAGTAAAATTCCACCCATCAAAATTCAATGTTCTTTGGACAACTGAAAAATTACTACTTGCAAGGCTACGGGTAATAAATTGAGAACATTAGTGGAATACAAAATTGACATTCCCAGCCCTGAATTATAAAGTAAATGATAAAAACTCTTTGCTAAATAATTTGGCAAATTTCTAGCTTTGTTGCCACTACTAAACTGCTTAAATCTGTGCATAAGTATAACAGCAGCAACTGACACAACATCTTTATAGAAGAGGAAAATACAATGGGACCATAAAATCTTGTGTTTTAATAGGAAAATTAGTCAAGAATAGCAGAAGTAGTCTCAGAAATCTAGTCAGTTCTTCCCCATTTTAGTCTTTTCCTTCTCTCTACTGCCAGCTTTGAAAGGAAAATAATGCTGAAATTGAAAATTTAAATGCTAATTTTAAATTTATGGATATCCAAATCCCATATGTTCAAACAAACCTCAATGAAATTAGTATACCCCAGTGAAAATAAATGCCGCGGTCACTCTTCTCTTGAGCTCTCTGCTTTTCCAGGTGGCTGCAGTGAGATCTCTTGCAATAATGGAGTACTCCAGTCTTTGATACTTAATTGTATTGGATTACTGTTTGGCAATGAACCAACTGGTTGGCCTGGGGACAAATCATTTTATTTAACGGCTCATCACCAGAACCAGACCAGCATGCAAACAGAAATCACCATTCTGCTGCTGCCAAAAAACTGTAAGATCACGGGAGGCTAATCACACCTGTGAGACACTCATCTAATGACATACACAGGTAAGTGACCCACTTAAAGAAACTAAGGACAAAAGGTTGAAAAACACTAAAAAACCTGAAGTGATAAAAACCTAAAAATCCACAGTAAGGAGACAGTTTTATCTAAAGGGGAAATCAACTAAAATCAAAGTAAGGAGATTTTCTTCATGGTTAATTACCATTACACTTGTTACCTATTGTTTGTGTAATTTAGGCTTGAGGGAGGAATCTGTGAAAAGTCCTGCTCCAAAAAAGTTTCAAGGAAATAATTTATGAGAGCTCACAGATAAGATCATTTAGATTTGACATTTTGATTTCTGTAATAAATTGTTTTATTTAAAAAGTAAAACATCATGTAAATTAATTCATCCCTCAAGCAACATGTAGAAATGCCTCAGACATGTTTCAACAAATGCTCAGTCTTCAGCTATGCTCATTATAATGTTCTACTATGATAATAAGTGCTCTGTAAATCAATAAGTAAAACTACACAGTGCCCAATTTAGAAATGCAGCTTCTGTCTCCTCTTGTCCTTAGCAGAAGCAAATGACATTAATACTGTCGTGTCCTCTCCTCTGTTGTGACTGCATTTCATATGACTGGTTAGGAAAGACATACAGCAGAGCAGTGAAAAGATTTATGGGGGCTGTAGCAAATATCAGTAGTTCACAGGGAAGGAGAAAAAATGGTGTCAAAAGTGATTGTTTTCATCTCCAAGCAAACATGGCGAGGTGAGTGAGGAAAAGAAACTGAAGCTTATCAACACGCACAATTCCATTTCTTTCTCCCTCTTTCTTCTCACCCTCCACATTAGAAGCCAAGTTCTTTACTATTAAATGAAATTTACTATTAGGCTTTCTGGAAAAAATCATCCTGCCTCAGCTCTTTTTTTTAATGCCTTTCCATGCAAACATTTTATCTTTTGTTTTCAATTCCAAGCTACAAAGGTCCAGCTCAGAAGGGTGGTTTGAATACTGGCAGATCAAGTAAGGAAGAAGATCATTTGTTTGTTGCCACCAAGATTTCCAAGGATAAAAGTAAATAGATACGGTCAGCCTGTTTTTTTCACCTTCCACCTCATGCTAGCCTTCCCCTTTCATAGGTGCTCCTTGTTGCAAGGTCAGTAGAGTTTTATATGTTACATACTAGGCAGACTTCAGATTGAAGGTACTCATCTTTGAAAGCATATCTTTAAAGCACAAAAATGAGTTGGTAATACAAACATTGAAATAAAAATAGCAAACATAAGCAAATACTGCACATCGTTTCCTGTAACCTTTCCTTAATCAGAAGGCTTCTAGAAGAACCTGACATGTATCACAAGCATACATAAGAGGGAACATATTAATATCTTTGCAGATAATAAGTTTCTATAGAACACTCTGCACTAACCTAGTAGAAAACATCATCAGATGAGAACAGCAACTAAGTGATAAAATGTTATCTGTACATTGTGATGTGCTTACATGTCTTAAAGCACATAGACAGAAAACAGCTCTGTGTGTATGTGCACACACAAACACAAAATCCATGTTACAACACATGGCATGTCCTGATAGTCCAATTAATGTCTTAAACTTGAACATGTTCAATATCATAGTTATGCTATCATACAGTCAAAATAAAAGCTGAAGTGATAGGCAGTAGAAGGAAGCCCCTGTTAAAAGTTTGTAGATGAGTCCATAAATAGAAATTAGTGGTAAAAGCAATCAAACCTACAGAGGTACTGATCAGGATCACTGAATAGAATCTTGTCTACAGATATATACATACAAATATGGGAAATAAATTGCCTCTGGCACTATCAACAGTAATATAATAAGGATGGTAGCTATTTTCCACAAAAATCTCAAATGAACTTTTGGTCCACATACAGTCTGTGATGTTTTGTAATTTACTTTCCTTGTTAATCGTTTCACTAGACACCTAAATTTTCCTTAATTTGCCATATAGGATGAGTTAAGTACAAGGCCACCAATAAGCAGAGACAGGGAATTAGCTGGGGTTACAAGCAGAAGGTCTATTAGGCAGCTAATTCTTTTAACACTGGACCACATAATTTTAAATTACTTAAACATCTGTACGAGAAACAAATAAATCCCAAAGGGTCAACTCCTACAGTCTTTACTCAGACAAAATTCCCATGGACTCATGGGATTTGACCCTTAGTTGGGAATATACACAGGTTCAGACCATCTTTTTCAAGCTAAAATGTGGAAATTCTCTTTGGACCAGAGAAGTCCTCAGGGAAGGGCTTTCTGATACCACAAGCGTTCAAGACACCAGTCTGGGCTAATCACTAACAGGTTAGCATCTCTGAAAATAATACTGTCTAACAGCAGAGGAATGTGTAGTCTGGTTCTCATAAAATTTCAAACCTGGGACAAACCAGAAGAATCTGGTAAAGCTACCTCTTTTTTTCATCTGAATTAATAACACATTATCAGTTTGGTTAGAAAATATGAACTATTATTATCAAGCTTCCAGATATACAATGAAACTTGGAAGCAAATGTAGCAGTAAATATTTGCTACTGCATATTCACAGTAAAAGCTGAATATTTAATATTTATTTTTTCAGTATTGTTAGTCTTTATAAATAGTTTATGGATTATGCTGTTATAAAACTGTAAAGTCATTCTGTATTCGAATATCCTTTGAAAAATAAAAAAAGCCAGCACGGCACAGAATAATCAACAGTAAGTCTATAATCAAGAAAATACATGTTCTTTTCTTGAAGACAAGAAGTTCCCTGGCAGACAAAGGTAAAGGCCAAATTCTAATATATGTCAATTTGATTGCTTTAAAAATAACTGACACAAAATTTGAGCCAGCTTATCAATACCTCCTGTTTGTTCCTGTTATTTTCAAAAAAACAATCACTGACTTCTTTAGGGGTGGAATTCCAGCTTTAGAGGCTCAGCAGGAGACAGCAGAGGTCAAATTTTCACAGAGAGTGAACAAAGCAGACAAGTATCTGCAGGTGCTCAGCACCTCTGCAAATGCAAGCGTAAGGTGTATGAACCAGGGCATCTGCATTAAGTGATGTCTTTTGAACAGCTGGTACAAAGCGCTGGCAAACTTTTGCTGGCCACCTTACCAGGCTGATAGATTTATATATGCTTCCACAGGAGAAAGAGTCTAGGGTGGTAGATGCCCACAAAGCAAAGGGGAAGTTTGTCACCTGGGGAAATCCTACAGAGATCAGAGGATCTCAGTACTGCTGCATACTCTGTTCCTGGCAGGTGTCTTCATTCCACTTGCAGGGAGTTCTCCCCAGCTACAGTGTCCTGAGGACACACAGACTGAGATTTTTCTCAGCCCTTTTCTTAGGAATCCTTCTAGATTTAGGAGGAAAGGTGTTATTAAGCATCCTTTAGCTATTCCACTTGCATGTGCTAATGGACTTGATCTTAAAGGTCCTTTCCAACCTAAATGATTCTATGTGTCCAAAGCCTCCCCTGGAAGAGATCCTAGAAGTGCACAGCAGTCAACACAAAGTCTCAATACAAAAAGGGATTGTCTATAGCAGGTCTCTGTGTCTCAAAAAGGGAACGGACAAAAATTTCAGAGCCACAAAAACACATCTGCAAAGATGCAATACACAAATATCAGATCTTGTAGAGAAAAGAAACAACATAAGGGAGGGAACATTAAAAGCATTTTCTGACAGAGGGAAAAATAAAATTCTTATTTAAAAGTTCCTTTAAAATAATAGACATTTGTTCTGAGTACTTCCTAGTTTTTCCTAGTTATTATATTGTTTTAGCCTACTGAAAAGCAAAATAAAAATAACCAAGTCCCTTTCCATAAACAAAATGGAGTAAAAAAAATGTGATGGCAAGTGAATCCCACTTTGTCACTCAGCCTGGAATTTCTATTGTAGAAACGCAAAAGTCTGATTTTATTTTGAAGCATTTTAAACACATACCAACACTACATGGAAACGGGCCAAGTGAAAAAATTCCATCAGAACTGACACCCTACAAACACATGTTACCAGTAACTGCTATTGAGCCTAAAGAAATAAATGAAATACTATACCTTTGGCAATGCAACGCTTGGCACTTTGTCAAAGATTCATAGCAGCAAGGTATATATCTACTTTAAATATACACTAGGCTCAGAACTATGTATTAAACACATTCTGCCACCACCAGCCCTTTAAGAGAAGTCTTTTGTCCCAAAACTTTTAAAATTAAGGGCTTATTTAAACTG
Organism: Ceryle rudis; assembly: GCA_033439905.1. Taxonomy (NCBI): domain Eukaryota; kingdom Metazoa; phylum Chordata; class Aves; order Coraciiformes; family Cerylidae; genus Ceryle; species Ceryle rudis. Next base: position 65,957 of record JAAGNO010005195.1, on the reverse strand, counting down.
AAACTCTATGCAACTTGTACTCCATATCTGACCAAAAATTATGACTATGAATTCTCAGAAAATCTAATCCTTGTAAAAACAAGCTTTATCTGACTGTTATTTAAATGGTCTAACTTTAAGAACAGGAGAGGAAGAGTATAAGTGATGGTACTTTGAGGTGAGAGAATATTTTCTTGAAAATATCTTGAAAACATAGAAAGATAGACAAGGTTGATTAGGATTCTGGGTATCTCTAGCAAATCACGGCCTGAAAGGCTTTCATCATAGAACATAGAAATGTCTGGGTTGGAAGGGACCTCTAGAGGTCATCTAGTCCAACTCACCTGCTGAGAGCAGGGGCATCCTCAACTAGAGCAGGTTGCTCAGAGCTCTGTCAAGTCTCACCTTGAACGTCTCCAGGGATGGGGCCGCAACCACCTCCCTGGGCAACCTGTTCCAGTCCTCCACCACTCTCACAGTAAAGAACTTCCTCCTTATTTCTAATCTAAATCCACTCCTTTCTAATTTAAAACCATTGCCTCTCGTCCTTTCACTACAGGCCTTTGTAAACAGGCCGTCTCCAGTCTTTTTATAAGCTCCCTTCAGGTACTGGAAGGTGGCTATTAGGTCTCCCAGAACCTTCTCTTCTTCAGGCTGAACAATCCCAGCTCCCTCAGCCTGTCCTCATAGGAGAGGTGCTCTAGCCCCCTGATCATCTTCGTGGCCCTCCTCTGGACCCGCTCCATCAGGTCCATGTCCTTCCTGTGCTGAGGGCTCCA
>JAAGNO010005195.1:45090-56367 GCA_033439905.1 Ceryle rudis | reverse complement strand
GGAAAGGGAAAGGGAAAGGGAAAGGGAAAGGGAAAGGGAAAGGGAAAGGGAAAGGGAAAGGAAAGGAAAGGAAAGGACCAACCCACAAAAAAAACCAACCAACCAAATGAACAAACGAAAAAAACACCCCAAAACAACAACACAAACCCATAAAATGGTGTCAGTATCCAGTGAATCTTTAATTTCTCTCTCAGACTGTCCACAAATGCCACTGTTTTTTTCAGGTCTGAATCCCTGATTCAAAGGACAGTTGTAAAAAGTAGTCAAAAAGACTCGTTTGTTTTGAACAGCTTTGGGTCGGATCATTGCAGATGTGATCAATCAAAAGTAAATACTATATTTACATCCTGTTTTTAATGTTATTTGCATATTTGTTTTCAATTTATTCTAAGCTATCACGACAATGTATAAGACAAAAGTAGTGACTAAGACAATGGACACCTCACTTGTAATTATATTAAATCATTCAATGAGCCATATATACAGATTGATACAAAGATAAATCAACTGTTATTTTCAGATCTTCACAAAGCTGGGTAAGTGAAGGTGGCTTAAAATCATTCCTATTTCAGGTCAGTGTTATTTATCATTGTCCATACTAGGAGCTACTGTACATTGCTTCAGAATAATAGATTTCGCTGGTCTGCATGCCAGTGCCCACTCACATACCCATGTCTGACTTGGGAATTAAAATAATCCTTATTTCCTTCCCCCTTCTACACTTACAAGGATATTTGACTTGAAAAGGTACATTACAGTGCTTACATTACAATGCTATTACAATTAATATTTACAATTAGCTAACTTGCAATACCAGTATTACTAACCACAGCTCTTTGCAGAGGTATGCGAGGAAGATACGATAAAACCCTATGAAATGTTAGTTCTTTCACTGAATGGCCTTAATAAAACTTTTTTGGTCTCATCTTTACTTTGCAGTAGTCTTGTTTCCATTGCTATTTGGACTTTATTTGAAGAGGCTTTTAATTGAAAGCTTTTGACTGGCTTCCACATCAGTTCACCTTCCAGGGCCTGCATAGCTTTGTTTGGGCCAATGTTTTTTGTTCTGTAGTTCTTACCATTACAGACTGACTGCCTGGAAAAATTGCATCTCAATTTTCCCTTTGAGGTCTTTCCTTAAATAATCAATGTGCTTCCTTCCTTTCTACTAGAAGAATCTTCCATGTTCTTTTGGGTCAAGCAATACTTTTCCCTCTTACAGGTCTTCTTCAAGGCCCACTGACATCCTAAAGTCTGGGAATTCTCCAGTACATTATTAACACTCTGTAGGGAAAGGGGAAATACAAGTAAGTGCAAAATACCATGCTCAACAATATGCCCCTCCCTAAAGGAGATTGATCACCTATTGCAGTTCAGATCTTCAGCTCTCCCACACTCTGCATTACAACAACCAGCAGTGCTTCCTAGGCAGCAAGCCCAAGTACATGCCCTGCCATCTCCCAGCTCTGGATCAGGATGAATCTCTGCAGTGCACCACCTTACCTCCACTCCCCTCTTTCCCTTTCAGATCTGGTTTCCACACACAGATTGACTGGCCAGGGCTGGAGAGTCACTGTGGCAGGGCTCAGAGAGCAATCTGGACACAACCTTGGTAGGTCTGGATCATTTATTCCGATAGTAACATTCACAACACTGGAGTCTGTCTTCCTAATCCTTGCTCAGAGCTGAGTGCACTGAACAAATAATAATGGCTACCACTCCAAGTTAAGATTTACTGAGATGCCGACAAACTGCGGTGAGGAACAGTAACCTCAGTCAAGCCATATCTTGCACGGTCTCATGTGGATTTTGAAGAAACTAGCTATCACAGGAGCTGGGCAGCAGGTGTCCTGTCCTCTTCCAAGAGATAGAATAAAATTCTGTTCTTTCTAAAAAAGTGGAGAGATGTGTGGCACTGAATCATAACTGCTTTTAGAATGATCTGTAGACGTATTTCAAATAGTCATTTGAATTTAAAAAACATGTTCAAAGTCTGTACCTTTACATGGTGTACTTAGGATATCAAATTATCTATGATGCAATGCTGATGAACTCAAATGTGAAAATGCAAGTCCACAGGTCTATGAATGCTCAGCTGGAGGGAAACTTTTTGTCTTTGAGCAGAAGCAAATTAATTAGTTGCCAAATGGCCCTTTCTGTCTATTGTTTGTACTCCCAAATTAAATAATTGAAACATTAATTATGATGCAGACAGTCCTCTCCCATGCTGAGTGATAAGTTGACAAAGACAAAAAAAAATAACCCAGACATGCAGATTCAGTTGTGTGCTACTGGAGCAGCAGTACCTTGCCTTAGAAAGAATAAAATTGCCAACAAAAAGGCATCTTATTTACATTTGAAATGCTTAGTTCTCCTATTTCTTTTTGAAGCCTAATGCCGTCCTCTGAGAACAGTCACTGAGAGAGATAAATGGAAGTGCGGGAGTAACACTATGAATCATATCCTTGGCCCAGCTATTCCAACACACCGTCTGTGCAAGTAGCTAATATCAGATTCACAGAAAAACAAAGTACAAACACAATCCCTTACAGAGCCTACTTGAATGTGCAGTGTGAGAAGGGATCCTTGACTGACCCTGGAAGACTGTCTGTTTATATCCCGACTTTAACAATAATAATAGAGAACCAAACATTCTTGTATCTTTTTGGTTTAGCCTGCATAATCAGAAACATCATTAATGTTCATCCCCTTATCCTTCTTAAAAATCCTGATAAACTGTTTATCCGGATAACCACTCACTGCAGCAGTAAATTTCACAGGCTGATTATTTACTGCAAAAAACAAGAGCAGCTCTGAGTTCCACTGAACACCACCTCCCTTCCTACTATAGTGTTGAGTAAACGGAGCACATGGCTGGGTTTCCCTCTCTCCTTCATCATTTTATATACAGCCCTAAGCCATACCACCTTGTGCTGTGATCCCTTCAGATCTCACAGGCTAAAGCAGGGTCAGTACTCCGAGGGGAGATCTCCAAGGAAAACATCAGTGCTACAGAAAAGAGTTTTGGTAATTCATTGATGGTGCTTTCTGACTAAATTAGCAATGAGTCAGTGCTGTAGCTTTGGTGTTTAACAGCACCATCCTGTTAGGAAATGTTTTCTTTTGGCTGAAACAAAGAACAGATTTCATAACTGCTTGTACTTAATAAAGTTATTAAGTATGTGGCACATTTTTTTCAAAGGAGGAAGAGTGTTAAGACAAATGTCTTGGCTAAATTTCAACTCATAATTGTGTTTTGCCTACCTATAGGCTATTCCCTGTGCAGTTTCATTTGAACTCACCTTTTTACTTTTTTTTTTTTTCCACATGCCTTGAAAATACTTGCAGTGCAATACCACTGCACAGAGTTAAACATGAGCTTCCTTCCAGTCTACCAGTATGTACATGAAGATGGCCCTATATGCACTTAGGCTAACACAGAATGAAGGAGAACTGAATTTAATTAACATTGTTAAAACATCTTGAAAGCCTCTGAATAAAGGCTTTACAGAAGTGTAAAGTATTACCATGGTTTCTACAGTCTATTTATTTAGACTTAATAAGATTCCCTTCCCACACACATGCACATACAAAAGCTACCTTTTTTTTTTATTTTTTTTTTTTTTTTTTTTGCTTTGCCAAGTAAGACCACATTAATAAATAGTACTGATATCCAAACAAACTTTCCCACCATGGGCACCCTTTACTCCCTTTATCCTGTAAGAATCTGAAAGACAAGTGCACTTTGCTATGTAATGGAATCATCAAAAATTACAAACTTTGATCAAGAAAGCAAGAAAGCAGATTCTGCATTTGCCAACCACTCTCTGAAAACACAAGCTTCCAGGAACTTCAAGATTAAGGTTAGAGCAATGCTAGTTGATCTGAATTACATGTGTGAAGGGAGGTTTTCAGAGAGAATCAGGGTCTGCCTCACTTAAGTCTTTATAGGTTGAAACAGAATGAAACTACAACTAGAAACAAGTTGTGAGAGTTGGAATAGATCCGGGACAGCAGCTGCAAAATACTTGCTGTCAGAAGCACTGGCTAATGGTCAGGCAGCTATATTCTTGGCAGCTCAAATCTCTCAAAACTTCTGAGGTTTACTTCTCTTTTCTCATCAAATCTGAAGTTGGCAAACTGTAGGCCACTAAGTTCTTTGTTTAGAATTAAAGTATCCAAAGGAGAGCTGGAGAACACTGGATATATTTGTCTTAAATTCCTGAATTAGTTCTTTCCATGCCCCACCTCTTGGCTATTTGTTTTCCATGAATTTCTACAAAATAAACCTGCTGACCTAAGCAAGGAATTTGTTTCAGAAACAGATATGTTTAAATGCATACTGAAGAATATCCAAGGGAAGCACATTGTGAATATGTAAACTGAGCATTCAGGAAAGAGAAAATGGTACATTTGCAATCAGTCAGGGAACAGAAATATACCATGTGTCAAACCAAAACTAACCAATAAAGCACAAAAGTTTAAATGTATTAAATATTGCAAATTACTATAGGTTGAGCAGCAGCAGGAGGACTGAGTATGATTTTTTGGAAAATATTTAAAAAGATATTGCAAGAAGCTGATTGGAAAGAATGGCAACATCCATTCGTTAGCACTTGGCCATATACAAATGACCAAGGCGTGCTTACTTATCACTCCCTGGGCTACCTGCATAACCAAATGTAGAATCCAGCAAGGCTTATGACTGAGGGACAGATACACAATTCTGCCTTGGCCACTTATACCAACTGTTGAATGACACCAGCATGACCTCAGATTACAATACAACTAGTATATCCAAATGCCAAACCTGCCAAGATACTGAGTCAAACAATTGATTTCACCATTCATGTCTGATGAAATAGTTGTGCCCATGAAAAACATCTGCATCTTGGAGACACCCCCCAACTCAAGCACAGATGGTTCTCCCATAATGGCCTTGGACATATGTTGATCAAGAATGGTGACAGACTAGAACTCAGCAATACTCCACATGGGAGCACATCAGTGCATCCACTAGGCTGATGATCAACCACCCAAAACAGTCCCCACTCCAGAATACTCCTGCAAAAAAAAAGAATGGAGTCACTCAAGAGTAACTTCATTTATTTCTCTCACGGCTTTCAGCTATTCATCAGTACCACTTTATCATCAAATGTATCCAGATCATCTGACAGATCCACAATAATAGGCATGCCTTTAATAGTGTCAAAGGGGTGAAGAAATGCCGTGATGCCTATGTCATCAAGTGTAGCTTAGTAGCTCTGATCTTGCCTATGGTCTTGCCTTTAAATATAGCAATTCCACATGTAAGTGTATTGAAGGGATTGTAGTTTCACCAGTTGATACCTGAATGATCGTATTCAGCCAGCCCTCATTAGAATCTACCTACTGCCAAGAAAGTGAGAGTAGTTTAGAGTTCTGAAGTCAAACTCTCCACATTTTTTTAACTGTAATTTACTTCAAATATTCTAAAGCATATTTATATATATTTGTTTCAATAATTAATGCAATTATTTGTCCTCATTAATATTTAATGAGCTTTTCCACTAAAGGTTGAACAGTTTAAGGAACTGGTAGTAGGAAATTATATTTATTTCATTAGTGGATCCTGAAAATGACAGACAGGAAAAATCTGTTCCTTCTTATTGCTAGTACAGAGTCATTCCCTATAGTGATTTGGCCAGGTTAAAAATCAGCATTTAAATAGAAGTCACCAATTCAAAAGAGTAGCTCAAATCTGGAGTGATTATACTTTTGCCTGCCAGCTGTCTAGCAATCCATCAAAAGTGGTTTGGCATTCTCATTCTGGTTTTTGATTGGGGCATAAGTCATCGAAGTCACTATTGCTCTTATCAGGATTGTTGCTATCAGCAGAAAAGCCACAAAGTGATAGCTCAGGTATCAGTACTCCTCCTCTTTATCCTAGGATGATGTTTTCATTCAAGTCATTATACTGGGAGATTCTGTACTGATGCTCTGTAGTTAGCAGGTATCAGTTGTCTGTCCTTTCAGTTCAACCTTGAGAACTAAAATTAATTCAAATAATTTTTGCAACTCAATGCACAAATTGAAACTGAACTGTTTAAAGATACTGTTGAACTGCAAAAGACTTCTGAACACTAGAATTAAAAGAAACTGAGAATTTATACAAAATTTGCTACAATCATTTTAATATAAATTTTACATTTTCATCACCAATTAAAAGTGAATTCTTTAAAATACATTAGTAAGTTTTTATATGTGTCTACCATTGTTTACTGTAATATTTATTCTCATTTATAGAAGCACGACCCACACAAGTTCCCAAAGGGTTAATGCATCTAGATGAGCTGAAATTCATGAGCATAATCCTAAACAAGTGAGTTGAAGTTCTATCAGGTCTATTTCATAGCATCAGGGATTACTGCTAGCAGTCTAATCCTACTGAGCCTAAGGGAGGTACGTTGTATTGTATTTGAAATCCTGGCCAGGAAAGAACGGAAGGTTAAATGGGTGCCTTGCTCTGTAATCAAATATCACAGGCACTACTTATCTATTCAATGAACAACTAACGTAGAAAATCAATTAGGAAACAAATAGCTTCTTCTTTTGATTTTTTTTTTCACCTAACAAAAAGAGAAAGTGAGGAGTAAATGGCTCTATAATATATGTTTAACAAAACTGTATTATACTATCCACTATAAAATAATTCTACACTTAGGCAAACATCGTGGCAAACATTAACTAGAAAGCACAAAACACCCCATAGCAACTGCTGGTGTTTTAATGCTGTTTCTTTAAGTGCCACGGCTATTTCCAGGGCTCGTGGGTATTTGGACTCCAGCAACTGAGCATCTTTTCAATGCATAAAGCAACTCACAGATACTACGCATACAAAAATATTAACTGACTGCAGATAATTGGACTGTGCTCAAATGAAATCACAAATACATATCCGGTTGGTTGTAACTGAACATCTTAAATTATGTATCTGTTCTGAAGAGCATTTCTTCAGCTGTGCATCATCTTTTGTTCACTTGGTTAAAATCCCAGGAGTACTGAAAAAGGCTGAAGCTCCTGCTGGTCTTTGTTCCCAGCAGGGAGAAGTCCCTTTTGGTGGTCTTGAGGTTAACACCCTGCCTCCCCCCCCTCCCCCCTTATAAGTTAAATGTCTTCTCATGCTCTTAGTCCCCCCCCCTACTCTGTTACTGTCTGTTAAATATAAGCTGTGGATGCTGCAACATTCCCTGCAGCCATCTAACTCACACATGATCCAGCCCACTACTCTCATCAGCATTTCTGTCATGCCAGGAGCTACACCTTGAGCAGTCTTTAGAGAAAAAATACCTCCAAGAAACCCACGCAAATCCCATTCCTGTGGCAAGCAAATTGGTTACCCTTTGAATGACTTTTAAAATTACTTCATAGATCTTCTGCTCTGGCAGAAGATAATGTAGCCTCTTTCCATTCTCCATGTTCCTGCTGTGTGTGTGATTCACTATGCTATGCTAGAACAGGAGCATAATCCTAGCTAGGGCACCCAAGTTGTGATCATTTGCACCAATGCAGGTAACCTCAAGTTGGGAGGCCTTGCTGAGGACTGCTCAGGAGTAGCTCAGGGCATGAGCTTCACCTGAGAGTTACGGGAATGCCACTGAGATCAGGCAGGAAACCCCTCTGAGTCTGCCCCAGTTAGCCAGTTTTACTTAGCTGTGCTGATGTGCCTTTGTTGGTGGCTGAGGATGGATAAAGGATGATTAAAATTCAATTACTTGAAGTGACAAAAATCTCCTTGCTCCCTTTACTGATTCAGGTTACAACACAATATCACAATTTGGAGTCGATGACGTTAAAGGTCTTTTCCAACCTAAACAATTCTGTGATTCTAATTTCTCATGCTGTCACAACACAGAAAGTGGTAAACAACTGTCAGCAGGTAGAGATGACTTGCTGCGGGGGCTAAACTTCTTAAGCATCCTTGCTGCTGGAGAAGATGTCTGTGACAACTGCATCCCTCCTGAACTGACAAGTGGAGAGCAAGGGTCCACAGGCAACAATGAAAATCACACCTCCTTACAAAGCCAGTAAACTCTCCATAGCATGGTTTTGCATGTAATCTGCAGAGAAGAGTCTCTGTTTGGGAGACTGGGATCCCTGGGAAGGTGGTCCAGTCCTCTCTGAACTGGGAGGTGGACCCTTGGGGTTGGAAATACCCTTCTTTTCACAGGCCAGACTGATGTTGTGGTAGCACCAATATCTAGGTATTGCTGTAGCTGGCGGAGCAGGAAGCAGCATCCTGCCTGGACAATCACGTTCTGCTCCTGTCCATGGAATAAGGAATGGGGAATGATGCCTTTTGCTGATTGAACCTGGCCCTGGGAGCACTAATCCACCAGAGCTCAGTCTGTACCTCCCCTACCCTGAATCAGTTCCCATCTTCTAGGCGCCAAAACAGGAGTTATACAGTAGCCTTGGCAGTGCTACTTCATTAGCCTGTAGTGGTGGTGAGTAAAAAAGCCCTGCCTGATGGCATCGTTCTTTTTTTTTTTTCATTTACACATCCTGAGCTTGCTGTGCTGGCCAGCTCGTATGGTAGGAAGCTGGGAGGGAGGAGGTGCTGCAGTATTCCAGCAGAATGCTGCAGGCAGGCCTGGAAGGAACACATTTTTGCAGCTGATGCATGCTCAGAGGACTGAGATTGTCTGGCAGTGGCCAAGCAAGCAAGGGCCATACTTCAAATACTGTTTAAGACACAGGAGTGGCAGTGGTTTAGTGTAGCTTGAGAAACTCTCATGTTTAAGTGGCCACAGTTCCAAAAGTGTACACTTTTTGCATAGCAGGTGAATAGTGATGGAAAAGAAGATATCTTTCTAGAAGTTTTACCTGAACATGGGGTATTAGACTTAATATGTAAGTATAAAATCATAGAATTATTTTGGTTTAAAGAGATCTTTAAGATCATCAAGTCCAACCATTAACCTAGAACTGCCAGGTCACCACTAAACCATGACCCTCGGCATCACATCTACATGTCTTTTAAACGCCTCCAGGGATGGGGACTCCACCACTTCCCTGGGCAGCCTGTTCCAGGGCTTGACAAACCTTTTGGGGAAGAAATTGTTTGTCATGTGCAACCTAAACCTCACATGATGCAACTTGAGGCTGTTGCCTCTTGTCCTGTTGAAAGTTTCTCCAGGAGGATGCTGTGGGAAACAGTGTCAAAAGCTTTACTGAAGTCTAGCTAGACAACATCCACAGACTTTCCTTCATCTAGGCAGATCACTTTGTAATAGAAGGAGGTCAGGTTGGTCAAGCAGGACCTGCCTCTCATAAACCCATGTTGACTGGGCCTGATTGCCTTATTGTGCACTATGTGTCACGTGATGGCACTCAAGATGATTTGCTCCATAACCTTCCCTGGCAACGGGGTCAGACTGACAGTTCCCCAGATTCTGCTTCTGGCCCTTCTTGTAGATGGGTGTCACATTTGCTAACCTCCAGTCAAGGGGGACCTCCTCAGTTAGCCAGGTCTGCTGATAAATGATGGAAAACGTCTTGGTGAGCACTTCTGCCAGCTCCCTCAGTACCCTTGGGTGGACCCCATACTGCCCCACAGACCTGTGTGCATCTAAGTGGTGTAGCAGGTCACTGACCATTTCCTCTTGGATTACGGGGGCTTCGTTCTGCTCCCCACTCCTGTCTTCCAGCTCAAGTAACTGCATGTAACTCAGTAACTCAAGTCTTCAAATAACTGCATGAAATTACGTAGCCTTCTTTATGCAGACTTAACAATCTGATTCTTCCCTCCTGGGTACTAGAAAAGAAGTGAACTTCTCAATTCCTTTTTTTTTTGTTTCCTGCTGAACAATACCCATGTCCCCTCAGTGGAAGTAAGCTTGTGTGTGTATACAGCAAGCAAGAAAACATAGTTTTCTGCTGGGCTGTGAGGAAAGACTGTCAGGAAGGAAAGGAAAAGGTCAGCAGGTGCTCTGCATACATCAGAAAAGGATGCAGATACTGTGAAGGAAAGGGAGCAGAAGACCATCGATGGAAAAGGAATACACTGCATTATATATATAGACATACAGGAGATCCAGATAAGATTTGACTGACATTGCTACATATTAAAAGCACACAGCTTCTTTACTATATTCTTTTACTAATGTGTTCACTTACTGCTTATTTTCTTTAGCGCATGTCCATGTTTCTTAAGTGTAAACAACAAACCAGAAAGAGAGCAAATTGTGGCCATTTCTGTAGTGATCCTGTCTGTACTGGTAACATCATCTCTGAGAGTGTTTAGAGAGCTGGTTGGTGCCATGGGGAATCATAATAAAATCGTTTGACAAGTACCACCAAATTGAAACTTCTAGTCAGGTTTCTTCTGCAGTAGTCCCTGAGACACAGAGTGCAGCAGTGTGGTGTTGTACCAGCAAAAGAAATCGGTTTAGATTTAGGCTGTTGCTCTCACCTGAATGCATTTCAGGTTTCTTAACTAGGCATAAATGACTTTAATCTGAGATCTGTCACTCACTTGCGGAGTGCCTGAAATACGAAGTTTATGCAGTAATCCACCCCGTTAGGATGGAGGGCGACCAATCGCAGTCCTGCTGCAGTGAAAACGATCCTTTCACTGAAACTGGGCACCGCTACCAGAAGCAGCCAAAGGATTTCCAGAGCTGCCGAGCCTCTTCCTTCGCTCTCATCCAATAAGCATCTTCTGTCCTTATTTTTATGGGTGCAATTAGACAGCTCCCGTGCCGCGTTTCTATAATGGGGCTGTTAAGCACGAGGAAAACTCTCAGCAGTAAAGTGCAACAAGCAAAACGCTGCAATTTGAGGGTTTTTCTTTGGTCCAGGGAAAGGAGACATGTTCGGTTCCCTTCCACCTAGCAGGCGATCAGAGACTCGCCTCCTCTCCCTGCACAGGAGTGTGATGAGCAGTCCCTAGCGAGAGCCTTATCTCGGAACAGGTGCTGAAGCGGCTGCCGTCCCTATGGAGATAAGGTGGGGGAGTGAGGGAGAGGCAGATGCGTTCTAGATCAAAGGTTACCCTCTTCCAGGGCTTGAAGTGACCCAGCCCAGGCAATCCCTGTCCCAGGCGGCAAGGACTGACGATGCCAACCACCCCCTTCATACCGTACACCATTTTAATGACCTGAGCTCAGAGAGTTCCCGCGGTGCAAAGCCTGAAGGTGCATCTGCGAAAGGCTGTGTCTGTTGAGGACGACGGGTGCTGCTGCCACACACCGCGGTGGCGGCCGGGGCCTGCGGCGGCGGGGTGGGGAGCCGGGC